>JAJOOS010004373.1:0-17351 GCA_029582725.1 Solanum chiquidenum | reverse complement strand
CCCCCCCCCAGCCCCCTCACCCCACCCCAGGAAAAAAGTATTAAATTTAAAGTTTATTTTTAAAAAATACGTTAAATTTTTATTTTCACCCCACCCCGCCCCTACCCGCCAGCCTCCTCTCCAAAAATAAATAAATAAATAAATTTAAAGTTTGTTTTTAAAAAATACTTTCAATTTTTTATTTTTCACCCCCGCCCCACCAAAAAAAATATTTAAAGTTTGTTTTTAAAAAATATTTCAAATTTCAAATTTTTATTTTTTCACCCCCCTCCAAAAAAAATTTAGGTTTGTTTTTAAAATATATTTTTAATTTCAAATTTTTATTTTTTTACCCCATCTCACCCCCACCCCCCCAAAAAAATATATTTTCAAGTTCAATTCAAAAATTATTTTATACTCTCTCTCTAGTAGAAATAAAAGATATTTTTTCAAAAAAAAATTTCATTCATAAATCAAACACTAAAAAAATTTTCTACTCACCAATTAAACATGAGAAAATAAGTAAAAAATTACATGCTTTTCAAAAAAACATTTTCCTTCATACCAAACACACCCTTTCTGAAAAATATTTTCCTCTCTACCAAACACACCCCAAATTTCACCTTTGAAACCTCTTTTTCCTTATTCAAATTAGAAAAACTATTTTTTCTATTTTAAAGGAATTTGTTTTTAAAGTATAACGTATAATAATAAAAATTTAAGAATTGTTATGCAAATATAACTATAAAGGAGAAGATGATGAGATGAGACTAATCGTGCCTCTATCAAATAAAAATCAAACACTACAATGCTCGATGACCTACTAATGTTTTATCCTAATTCTCTGCCTCCTTATTTGCCTTATTCAGGGTCAATATCCTCAGAATGTTGAAGATGTGTCATATCCTATCTACTCACCTTAGCTTCTTCAATTTTCTTCAATCTATCTCTTCCTCTTCTAATAATTGTGCTCTCACATTCACACATAATAAAGGGTGTGGAGATAAGGCCACCAATTTTTATCAGATATAGGTCCAAATGGCCCAAGAGTAGACTCATACACATTTTCATAAGTGCATCCGCGCACCTTCTCTTCAAATGTATAAAATTATTAATTTAGCATCACATTCCTCATCTTATCAACCACTGTTATCTTACCTTGTATAACTTTGTTTTGATTTTATCTCTATTAGTATGCCCACATATCTTTTTGGGCATCCTCATCTTTGCTATTTTCATCTAAGCATGCACGTTTTTTTATCAAGGCCAAACTCATCGGTGGCACCTAAAGTTGGCACCAAGTTTCACTTAGACACCTCAACTAAGCGATGTTCATTTTAGATACCTCATGTAGAGTCCCGTTGTGTCATTTTGACACTTTTTGCTGACATGTCAAAGTGAGTGTGATACACTCAACAATAGAGCGTGAAAGGCTCAATTTAGCTATTTTTTATTTTATTTTCTCTTCTTCTCCATTTTTCAAGTCACCACCTCCAACATTTTTTGAAGCTTAAACTCCTTCAATGGAGGTCGATTTAAAAAAAAATCCATTTTCAAGTCATTTTTCTTCTTCTTCTTCATTGTATTACTTTTCTAAATTTACAATCACTTCCCTCCACCTTTATTGCCGGAAAAATGGATACCAACACTCATATTTCATATTTATTCTCTTTCTTTCTTCCTCTCCCTCTTTTCTTCCCACAAAATAAGACTAAAAAGAAAAAAAAAGAATAAGTATGTAAAACAGTAAAAGAAAATAATTAATTTTGAAAAAAGTACAAACGAGATTTTAAGTGTAATGAAAAAAGATGATTTTCGATGGGAAAGGAGGGTATGGTACCATCACTGCTCTCCACCTTTTTCATCGGAAAAAATGGATACAAATACTCATATTTTATATTCTTTCTTTCTTTATTTCTTTCTCTCCCTCCCCCCTCCTCTGTTTTTCTCTCAAAACAACACCAAAATAGAAAGAAAAAAAAGATCCAAAACAATTTAAAAAAGTAAGTTAAAAAAAATAATTGTTGGGTGTAGTGGAGAAGACAACTACCATCGAGGCGGGGTGTAACGGCCGGTTTCTGTCGTTATAGAAAATCCAACGGGGAAAATTTTTGGGCCAGAAAATTTTTTGGTAGTAACTTGAAATTTTCCAACATAGTCCATATTTGGACGAAATCGGAGTCAGTGAGGTCTAGGGAAATTTGGTTACAAATGGGAGATCTAATTATGAATTTGATTACATGAGTACATAGCTAAGACATTAAGGAACCCGTACGAATTTACAAAATTGAATTCGGGCGAGAAGAACTCCCAAAATCAATCTTAGCGTGAGAGGGTAGTTTCCGAGTGTCATGGGATAAAGGTGTGTTGTGAAATGGGGGTTTGGAAATTCTTTATTTAGATCTTTGTTCCGTGCAAGCCGCTACAGTGGGATTTTGTGTTGCCAGGGCGGGGCCGCTGTAGCGGGGTGAGGACCATTGTGGCGGGACAGACGTGACTTAAGTCGGAAATAAACCCCAAAATAATTTTATTTTGCACTTTTCGACTTTGAGAGCTAGGAGATGACCCCAGGCGAGTTCTTGGCCGTTTTCACCATTCTTAAGGCTAAAGGTAAGGTTTTAACTCTTTGAATCCATTTTTCGATCCATAGAATGTAAACTAGTAGGTAATTATCTAAGGGGGAGGGTTTTGATCTAGAAATTATGGTGGGAAAATCCCTAATTTGGATAATGGGATCATGGGTTTGATCTAGGGTTGATAGTGTTGACTTTAATCCGGGTAATTAGACTTCATTTATTGATTCCTGTGTAATATTAATTATTTGTAGACCAAGAACAAGCGGAAAGAATCCGGAAAGGAAAGAATCATATTTCTTAGTGGATTCAAGCTTTGTTCGAGGTAGGTGATGTGATTTCATGTTGTGTCATATATGTTTGTTCTTGCTTTATTATGATACATGTATGTATGTGAATGTTGCATTATTGATCACACAAATCGTAAATGAGGATAGTTTAATGATTGAATGCCATAAATCATGACTTGATTGTATGATTATGAGAATATGCTTATGATTGTGATTGTGGCTTGTTGAATGGATTGGATGTTGCGTTCCGACACATTAACTGGGATTGGTTGCCACGTACCGACATAAATATTAAAACATGTGTCACGATCCGTCACGCTAACTTGGAATGGGTACCCAGTACCGGTACACTGCAGTTTGGGTGTGGGTTCCATGAGAGGACCATTGACTTGACATAACTGTGTTATTTGAAAATTATGAACTTGGACGTTATTCGTAATGATATTAATATTATATATGTTCAGTGTATGCATGTTGTAATGACTTATGTATATTGCACTTCGTGGGATAGCCGCGTGATCCTACTAGTACACGGTAGTTGTGTACTGATACTGCACTTGCTCTTTCTATGTTGTGTACAGGGCATATTCCGACGGCTATTGATATACCTCGTTTAGAAGATCAGTGATCGTCATCGAATTTAAGGGTGAGCCAGTTCTTTCGGGTTGTCATGAGTTCTCTTTCGTTTATGTCCCCATTTCGGACTTAGACTAGTGCATTAGGATTTCTTATGTTTAATTGGGTTGTACCCATATTCTTAGACTTGTTGAACTTTCGATGTTTTGGTACATTGACTTTCAGGTTCTAGGTGTTATTTTACATTGTTTGGTTGTTAGACTTTTGATTGGAGTTTATGGGAACTCCCTATTTCTTTTCCTTAGCATTTAAACCTGCTCCCGTATCTTTAAATGCCTTAATTTTTGGTTAAGTTGTTTAGCTTGGGTTGTAGTAATGGTTCTCCTACCGGAGGGTTAGTGTGGGTGCCAATCACGACGGTTTGGGTCATGACAAAGTTGCTATCAGAGCCTAGGTTCATTGATCTCGATGTACCAAAATGAGTCTAGTAGAGTCTTGCAGAACGGTACTGAGACGTTTTTACTTTTCTTTGAGAGGTTATAGGACTTTAGGAAATCTCCCTATTTTCTCTTATCTCTTTTCATGCTATAACTTGATTCCAATTGGTATCTGGCTATTCGAATTGGTATATAATATCCTTTGCTCTTCTGTCCGCAGATGGTTAACATTAGGTTCAACTGCGTCAGGCCCGTAGCTCCCAACAACGCTCCAGCTGAGAAATCAACCGCAAGAGGTCACGATCGAGGCAGGGGTAGAGGAAACGCTAGGGGTATAGGCCGAGGAAGGGTGGTGCCTACCAGGGATGGAGCACCGATTGGAGAATCTCCCAGAAATTAGGGCCCTCCTGCACACCTTGAAGAGGTAGATGAGAATGTAAAGGTTGATGAGGAGGATAATGTTGGTAAAGAGGAAGAGGTACAGGCTGAGACTACATGTATTCCTCTCTTAGAACTAGTGTTAGCTAAACATATCATGTCGTTCTTGAATGGATTGGTTGGTCCTGGAGTGCTTCCCTCTATTCAAGCAACTTAAGCACCTGCCAATCCCCCTAGTGCTATCACTGTCCCCAAGGTGGGTGGAACTGTAGGTAATGGTGTTTTCTTCCGTCCTTTGTTAGGTCTTGTTATGACTGGTAATGAGCACGAGATGTTGACTACGTTCTTCAAGTTTAAACAGCCTGTGTTCCATGGTTCTGAGAGGGAGTACGCATATGAGTTCATTTTAGATTGCTATGAGAGGCTTCATAAGTTGGGAATTGTCCATCAACATGGAGTTGAGTTTGTGACTTTTTAGCTTCAAGGTGAGGCTAAGGAGTGGTGGAGAGCTTATGTGGAATGTAGATCTTCAGTTTTACGCCCACTTACTTGGACCCAGTTTCATGCTCTGTTCTTGGAGAAATGTATGCCTCAGACTTTGAGAGATCAGAAGAAGGATGAGTTCATGCCTTTGGAGCAAGGTGGTATGTCTGTGGCTGCTTATGAGGCCAAGTTCCATGCTTTGTCTAGATATGCTACGCAATTGGTGATTACTGAGGAAGAGAGGATCCGCTTATTTGTTAAGGGACTAAATTCTGAGTTGCAGGTATTGTCTGTTCATATGACATCTGCAGGAAAAAGCTTCAATGAGGTAGCAGATTTTTAGAAGAAAGTGGAGAGGGTGAGGCGAGACGGTCAGGTTAAGGCATTGGCTAAGAAAGCCAAGAATTCAGGCAACTTTCAGGGTTCTTACTCCAGAGGTTCGGGAAGGCTGACTCTTGAAGCCCGACCAATTCAATCCGCTATGCCCGATTCTACAGGTAATTACTCCTGAACTCCACCTCAGAATTTGATTTAGGATAGCCATGGAGCCACACCTTCAGCGGGCAGTAGACCATCTTTTGATCGTACTTGTTACAACTGTGGAAAACTTGGGCATATGATGAGATATTGTCCCCACCCATGCATATTGGATTCGGTATAGCAGCAGTCTAGAGAAGTGGTACCCACGAGAATTGGTAATAATGGTCGAGGGCATCCACAAGGTGGGCGAGAAGGAAATCAACAAGGCCGCGGAGGTAGGGGAAATGGTAACGCAGGTAGAGGTGCAGTGAAGCCAGGCAGGGAAGTCGCCCGTCAAGATGACAGGGCTCAGTGTTATGCCTTTTCGGGCAAGACCGAGTTGGAGGCGTCTGACGCAATAATCACAAGTATTATTCTTGTCGGTGACCGGATGGCTAATGTGTTATTTGATCCTATTCTACTTCTTCTTATGTTTTCGTGTGATTTGCCTCAGAATTTGCTATGATTTGTGATATACTTGATGCCCCATCCATGTTTCTACCCTAGTTGGAGAGTCTGTCATAGTCACCTATGTCTATCGTTCTTGTTCTATTTTGTTTATGGGTTTTCAAACTTGGGCTGATTTGGTGATTTTGGATATGACTACTTTGATATAATCTTATGCATGAATTGGTTGTCCCCCCATTATGATGTGCTTAATTGTAATGCTAACTATGTGACTCTAGAAATTCTGGGAATGGAAAAGTTAGAGTGGGAAAGAGTGTACAAGCCTAAGCAAGCTAAGATCATATCCTCCATTCGGGCCTGGAAACTGGTAGGGCAGGGTTGTTTGGCTTATTTGGCTCATATTCAGGATGTGGAGGTTGAGTATCCATCTATTGAGTCTATCCTTGTGGTATCAGAATTTAGAGACGTGTTTCCTATTGATTTGCCTGGTATGCCTCAGTATAGAGATATAGATTTATGCATTGATTTAGAACCTGGTACTCGTCCTATTTCCATCTCTCCCTATCACATGGCTCCGTCAGAATTAAGAGAGCTTAAGGCTCAAATCCAAGAACTTCTCGATAAAGGATTTATTCGTCCTAGCGCTTCCCCATGTGGTGCTCCAATTTTGTTTGTTAAGAAAAATGATGGTAGTGTGAGGATGTGTATAGATTACCGGCAATTGAGTATGGTCACCATTCGAAACAAGTACCAATTGCCTCGAATAAATGATCTTCTTGACTAATTGCAAGGTGCATCAGTTTTCTCTAAGATTTATCTAAGGTCTGGTTTTCATCAGTTAAAGATTAGGCCTGAGGATGTGCCCAAGACGGCGTTTAGAACCCGTTATGAGTTTCTAGTTATGTCGTTTGGGTTAACAAATGCGCCTACAACTTTTATGAGTTTGATGATTGGTGTGTTCAAGATATTTCTTGATTCGTTTGTTATAGTCTTTATTGACGATATTTTGATTTATTCGAAAAGTGAGGAAGAGCATGCTGACCATCTTCGTATTGTTCTGGGTGTTCTTGGGAAACAAAGGTTGTAAGCGCAATTTTCTAAGTGTAAATTTTGGTTGACTTCGGTTGCCTTTTAGGGGCATGTAGTTTCAAAAGAAGGGGTAATGGTAGATCCCCAAAAGTTTGAAGCGGTTAAGAATTGGGTTTGGCCTAGCTCTGTGACTGAAGTTAGGAGTTTTGTGGGGCTCGTTAGCTACTATCGTCGGTTTGTGAAGAACTTTGCATCTATTTCCACACACTTGACAACTTTGACCAAAAAGGAGATACCATTTGAATGGACTGAAAAATGCGAGGAGATCTTTCAAAAGCTCAAAACTCTTTTGACCACCACACCTATCCTAGCATTACCCATTGAAGGTAAGGACTTTATAGTTTACTGTGACGCTTCATATTTGGGTTTAGGTGATGTGTTGATGCATGATAAGAATGTCATAGCTTATGCATCGCGGCAGTTGAAGGTGCATGAGAGGAATTATCTAACATATGATTTGGAGTTGGCAGCGGTAGTGTTTGCTCTTAAGATCTGGCGGCATTATCTTTATGGTGTCAAGTGTGAGGTATTTACTGATCATCGCAGTCTATAACATGTATTCACTCAAAAGGATTTGAATTTGAGACAGAGAAGGTGGATGGAGTTACTTAAGGATTATGATGTCACCATTTAATACCATCCGGGCATGGCTAATGTAGTGGCAGACGCTTTGAGTCGAAAAGTGGTCAGAATGGGTAGTTTAGCTTGCTTGAGTGTAACTAAGTGACCTTTGGCTAAGGAAATCCAGGCCTTAGAGACTAAATTCATGCTGTTGGGCATCTCAGAAAGAGGTGGGGTGTTAGTTAGCATTAAGGTTAGGGCCACGTTCATTGGGGAGATCAAGGCCAAAGAGGATAAAAATTTGAATGAGCTTAGAAAGAAGAATGTGTCAGGCAAGGCACAAGATGCGACTCTAGACGTGGGTGGTGTGCTCAGTTTTAAGGGAATAATTTATGTTCCCCAAGTGGATGACTTGATTAAAAAATTGTTGACAAAATCCCGTGGTTCGCGATATTCCATTCATCCGAGTGTGACCAAGATGTACCGAGATTTGAAGTGAATTTATTGGTGACCTGACATGAAGAAAGACATAGCGGAGTTTGTGGCTAAGTGTCAAAATTGCCAACAAGTAAAGTATGAACATCAAAGGCCTGCAAGTTTGCTTCAGAGAATGCAAATTCTGGAATGGAAGTGGGCAAAAATAGCTATGGATTTCGTGGTTGGTCTTCCCAAGACTTTGGGGAAGTTTGATTCTATTTGAGTAGTGGTTGACAGATTGACTATGTCAGTCCATTTTATTCCAGTAAGAATAGATTATAATGCTGAACAATTGGCTAAGGTATATGTGAAAAAGATAGTGAGGTTGCATGGGGTGCCCCTTTCTATGATCTTAGACCGTGGTACGCATTTCACATCCAAGTTTTGGAGGAAGGTACAGGATGAATTGAGCACACAACTCACTTTTAGTACAACTTTCCATCCACAGACAGACGGGCAGTCAGAAAGGACTATTTAAATGTTAGAAGACATGTTGAGGGCATGTGTGATTGATTTTGGAGGACATTGGGATAAATTCCTACCTTTGTGTGAGTTCTCCTATAATAATAGTTATCACTCTAGCATAGATATGGCACCATTTGAGGCACTTTATGGGAGGGGATGTAGATCACCCATATGATGGTTCGAGGCTGGAGATGTGAAACCTTTGGGGGTTGATTTAGTGAAAGATGCTCAAGATAAAGTGAGGACTATTCAAGCTAAGCTTTTAGCGGCCCAGAGTAGACAAAAAAAGTATGCAGACCATAAGGTAAGAGATATGGCATTTCAGACTGGTGAGAAAGTTATTCTTAAAGTATCACCCATTTCTTGGGTGATGAGATTTGGTAAGAAGGGAAGGCTTAGTCTGCGATACATTGGTCCCTTCGAGGTTCTCGAATGTATAGGGCCAGTGGCTTATAGATTGGCTTTACCCCCTAACCTATTGGGAGTTCATCCTGTATTTCATGTGTCCATGTTGAAGAGATATCATGGTGACGGAGATTACATCATAAAATGGGACTCAGTTGTGTTAGACAAATACTGTCAGTATAAGAAGGAACCAATTGGAATTCTTGATCGTGATGTTCGTAAGCTGAGGACCAAAGAGATTAAGTCCGTGAAATTTCAATGGAAGCATCGTCTAGTTGAGGAAGCTACTTGGGAAACCGAGAAGGACATGCGAGACAAAGTATCTCCAGTTGTTCATCGATTCAGGTACTACTTTACTCTTGCTTTAGCCTGTTTTCCTAGTTTGTCACTCGGGGACGAGTGATTGGTAAATTGGTATCTATTGTAACGACCGATTTCTGTTGTTATAGAAAAGTCAACGGGGAAAATTTTTGGGCCGAAAAACTTTTTGGTAGTAACTTGAAATTTTCCAACCTAGTCCAGATTTGGATGAAATCAGAGTCAGTGAGGTCTAAGGAAATCTGTTAACAAATGGGAGATCTAATTATGAATTTTATTACATGACTACATCGCTAAAACGTTAAGGAACCAATATGACTTTACGAAATTGAATTCAGGCAAATAGAACTCCCGAAATCGATCTTAGCGTGAAAGGGTAGTTTCTGAGTGTCATGGGATAAAGGTTTGTTGTGAAATGGGGGTTTGGAAATTATTTATTTAGCTCTCTGTTTTGTGCAAGCCGCTACGTCGAGATTTTGTGCCGCCAGGGAGGGATCGCTGTAGCGGGGTGAGGACCACTGTGGCGGGACAGACGCGACTTAAGTCGAAAATAAACCCCAAAATCATTTTATTCTACACTTTTCGACTTTGAGAGCTAGGAGACGACCCCAGGCGAGTTCTTGATCATTTTCACCATTCTTAAGGCTAAAGGTAAGATTTTAACTCCCCGAATCTATTTATCGATTCGTAGAATGTAAACTAGTGTGTCATTATCGATTGGGAGGATTTTGATCTGGAAATTATGGTGGGAAAAACCCTAATTTGGATAATAGGATCTTGGGTTTGATCTAGAGTTGATAGTGTTGACTTTAATTCGGGTAATTAGACATCATTTATTGATTCCCGTGTTATATAGATTATTTGTAGACCAAGAACAAACTGAAAGAATCCGGAAAGGGAAGAATCAAGTTTCTTAGGGGATTCAAGCTTTATTCAAGGTAGGTGATGGTTGTGATTTCATGTTGTGTGGTATATGTTTATTCTTGCTTCATTATGATGCATATATGTATGTGAATGTTGCATTATTGATCACACAAATCGTAAATGAGGATAGTTGAATGATTGAATGCCATAAATCATGACTTGATTGTATGATTATGAGAATATGCTTGTGATTGTGATTATGGCTTGTTGAATAGATCGGGTGTTGCGTTTCGATACACTAACTGGGATCGGTTGCCACGTACCGACATAAATATTAGAATGGGTGTCACGATCCGACATGCTAACTTAGAACGGGTACCACGTACCGATACACTAACAGTTTGGGTGTGGGTTCCATGAAAGGACCATTGACTTGACATAACTGTGTAATTTGAGAATTGTGAACTTGTACGTTATTCGTAATGATATTGATATTGTATATGTTCGGTGTATGCATGTTGTTATTATGTTGTAATGGCTTATGTATGTTGCACTTAGTGGGATAGCCACGTGATCCTACCAGTACACGGTGGTTGTGTACTGATACTACACTTGCTCTTTCTTTGTTGTGTAAATGGCATCTTTCAGCGGCTATTGACTGACCTCGCTTAGAAGATCAATTATCGTCATCAAATTCATGGGTGAGCCAGTTCTTTCGGGCTGCCATGAGTTCTCTTTCGTTTATGTCTCCATTTTGGACTTAGACTAGTGCATTAGGATTTCTTATGTTTAATTGGGCTGTACCCATATTCTTAGACTTGTTGAACTTTAGATGTTTTGGTACATTGACTTGCGGGTTCTAGGTGTTATTCCGCATTGTTTGGAGTTTATGGGAACTCCCTATTTCTATTCCTTAGTATTTAAACCTTCTTCCGTATCTTTAAATGTCTTAGTTTTTGGTTAAGTTGTTTAGCTTGGGTTGTAGTATGGTTCTCCCACTGGAGGGTTAGTGTGGGTGCCAATCACGACAGTCTGGGCCGTGACACGGGGGGGGGGGTGTTATTTTGATTTTTTTAGAATAATATTTTTATTATATTTACAAAATAGATTTTAAAATAATTTTTAACTTAAAATGACACATGTAAGCATTTAATTGGTTGTTTGCCATGCCATCAACAAGTGTATTACACTTTCATTCAGCTTTTTGCTTATTATAAAAAAGTGTCAAAATGACAGAGGTGACACATTCTGAATTATCACACGATACTCTGTACATAAGCCTTCATTTTACCCACCTTGCTCCAATATGATGTGTGACATAATTGTCAATCTCCATGTTTTCTTGTATTATAGATTAGGGGTGTCAAAATAATATGAAAAACCGACCGAACCTAACCGAACCAACCTGATTTATGTTATTTTTTCAATAAAATTGTGGACTTTTATTTTAGTGTATAACCGTCACGAACAACTTGAATGATCTTTTTAATATATGAAAAAAATTGAAAAAATTCCCGAACTGAATAGTATAACCATATATGTAAATATATTTTATATATTAACAATATGTTAAATTTAATATATAAATATATTGTATTAATATTTTTCAAATATAAATATAACCTAGGTCCTAAGCCCCTGCTGCCTCTGGTGACTAGACAACTTTGAGTCTTTGCTCTTTAATTAGCCTTTACTTAATTAGGTTTAAAATTTAAAAATATTGTAACAATGACTTAGTCAGAAATTTTATCGAGGGAGTCCAAATTTTAGAAAGTCAATAAAAGGAATCAATGTATGAGTTCACAAAATTTTTAAGTCCACCTACGCAATATTTAGCTAAATCATTAAAAAAATTATAATAGGGCTACAGTTTTATAATTAAAGCTAACATAAGAAGTTAACAAAAAAAAAAATACTATAAACATCTTATCTTATCCAATATATCATCACAATATTTTTCGACAAAATTATTTTTTCACTATTTTTAAAATTATAGACTCATTAATAATAGGCATAATACATAAATTGGACCCTAAACTTGGCTTCAAATTTTAAGTATGACCTTTAACTTTCAAAGTGCACAAGTAGGCACCTTAACTCGTATAAAGTTGAACAAATAGACACACATGCCCTACATGGCATCCTACATGTCATTTTTTGTCCTACGTGGTGTCCTACATGGATTGTGCCATGTAGGACTCGTATGTTTACTTGTTTAAGAATTGGATAGTTGAAGTGCCTACTTGTGCACTTTGAAAGTTAGAGGTCATACTTAAAATTTGAAGTCAAGTTTAGGGTCTAATTTATGTATTATGCCTTAATAATAACATAAAAAACTTTTCTTTCTATAAATAAGACACTTTTAAAAATCATCATCACTTCGATTTTGTAAACTTATGATGGCACATGTCAGTAAACACTAGGGGACGGATGGAGACGAACTAGCAATTGTCGAACAGTAGAAAGATAGAAACCTACAATCAAATGAAAGATAATTGTGAGAATTTTTAATATATAAAGAACTTTCTGTTAATTTTTTTTTTTTAAAAAAAATTGGATTTTAAACTTTAATATTTCTTTAGTAACATTTTTAATAATTTCTTTTTGTAAAAATTGATTATTTATTTTTACATAATTTCTGAAAGTTATTTCTTAAGAAATTCTTAGATTTTGAAAAGAATAGTTAAAAATATTCCCTTATTGCATAAATAAAGGTAGACTCAACTTTCTTTTTTTAGTTTAAAAAGGTATTGCACGGATGAAACATACAAATTGGGATTCAATTCCGCGACTCGAAACTCCAAGCGAGCAAACTTTACCGCTAGACCGTGCCCCTCAGATCTATCATGTACAAATCAAAGAATATATTTAATTAAAACACCGTTTGAGCTATATAAACCATATAATTTTTCAACAAAAGATGTCCAATTGGATACCCTGAAGACACTGTAGCTGTATTGTAATAGATACTCTATTAAACAATACAACAAACCCTATGCAAACACTCCTATTAAATGCTTAAGATCAAATCATACGGCAACAAGGTTTTATATTCTTGGTGAATAATTAATATGCTTCTTCAAGAACATATTTGCGAAAGAAATATTTTAATAGTAGTATATTTTGAGGTTATATTTTAAAAGTAAATAAAAAAGCGACAATTAACTGAATCGTACCAATACCGAAGAGAAATCAATATGATTGGGATGATTTAAAAAAATCTATTTTGGCTATATATTATAAAATACTCAAAAAATTGGGATGATATAATTTTAAAAAAATAACCGATCAAATTATACCATTGACACCCCTATTATAGATCCAATACCCTCCCTTTTCTGCCCCTTTTTGCTTTAAAAAAAGATCTTGAAACTTACTCTCTTTAATCTGACTTGTGTATCGATCTACACTTCCACTTCTGTTTCACACATAACATCAATGAACTTGCTCTCCAAATACTTTGTTTTAGTCTTATGTACCTGAAACCTTTAGTTTAGATGATTTGCCTCCAAACTTTCAGTCTATTATTACTCCACCACGCGTCTCATCGATAATTATATAGTCAATACGATGTCATCTGCAAATAATATACACTATGAAACCCCTTCCTAAATACATCACATCAATTCGTTCTTCTCTAAAACAAATAAAAACAAATTAAGAATCGATCTTTAATGCAACTCTATCATGACCAGAAAATATCCTAAGTCACTTTTCACTATTCTTACTCAAATTTTAACTCCGTCATACATGTCTTTACGACTATTGTAGTGAAATACCACATATTAATTAGCATACAATCATGTACGAAATAAATAAGAGAAAGAAATAACATAAAAATTTAACCAAGTTTTGTCAAACTTTAATTGTCGAAACAGAAGCAGTGAGAGTTTTCATTTACGAAAGACATGAACACTATGTGTCATTAATAATAGTCCCATATTTCAACTGGTAAATTTCAAAACATATTTTATATATTATTTATTTTTTTTTTTTTTATTTTGATCAGTGAAGTTCACTGTACAAGCCATATGGTGTGAATCAGTTAGTTTGTTAGAGAATGTCCAGCTGTACACAGTTAGTTAGTTAGTTGAATGTGTATATATAAGATGAACTATAAATAGTAAACTACATGAATGTAATAGTTAGCTGAGCCTATTCAATGTAACAGTGAATTTTGTGTTCTCTCAAAATATCTCTGCTCTCTTCTCTTCTTCTCATCTATTTCTTCTGCAAGTTAGCAATGGAGCTTACATACATACATGATATATATATATATTCGACCAAATAAAAAGAAATTGTCATTTTGATGAATATCCAAAATTCAAAAAGAAATAATATTAATAGAGATAATAATATTTTTGCTCCCTCGATTATTGGTAAACTTTGATTTTACTTCTTGTGATATTCAATAAAGCATACTTTATCGTACGTTAATCAATTAAACAAGCTGATATTTAATAAATTTTGATTTTAGTTTTTGCATTGTATTGTTAATTCGTTTTTATGTAACAAGGAAAAATGTCAATTCATTTGTTGCAATCATATTGCTATCTTATTTTTTCTGCTCATCTTGCCCTTACTTATGATTTAATAATTCTATTTTATCGTTTACTATACTAGCGTCTTGGAAAATAAGAGAAAACAATATATTTTGCTGAAGTGATTTTCTTTATTCACAATCTGATATATATACAACTTGATACAAATCAATCTAGCCTAGCTTTATAGGTAAGAAATCGTGATCCCCAATTAATGAGATTTGATCTACTAATATGGAAACTAAATATACAAGAATATATGTACAAGATATGTATTTCTCAACACTCCCCCTCAAGTTGGAGAGAGAATATCATGAAATCCCAATTTGTCGCGCAATGTTACAAATTGATCTTTTCCCAAAGCCTTTGTAAAGATGTCTGCTAATTGAAAGTGCGTAGGAACATATGAAGGACTTATCAGCTTTGCTTGCAACTTTTCTCGACATATGTGACAGTCTATTTCAATATGTTTTGTTCGCTCATGAAAGACTGCATTCGCTGCAATATGTAAGGCAACTTGATTGTCACAAAATAGTTTTGCAGGAGTTACATTTGAGACCCTTAAGTATTGAAGTATATAGCTTAACCATGTAAGTTCTAAACAAGTGTTTGACATAACTCGATACTTCGCCTCTGCTGATGATCTAGAAACAACTAATTGCTTCTTTGATTTCCATGAGATAAGTGAATTTCCAAGAAAAATACAGTATCCTGTGACAGACCTTCTTGTGGCTCGACAACTACCCCAATCTGAATCACAAAAGGACTTTAAAATAAGATTATTTGTGGAAGGAAATAACAAACCTTGACCTGGAGTACCCTTGATATATTTGAGAATTCTCACAGAAGCATCCCAATGAGGTTTTCTAGGCTTATGCATAAATTGGCTAAGTGTCCGAACAAAATAGACAATGTCAGGCCTTGTGACGGTAAGATAAATCAATTTGCCAACTAGTCTTCTTTATTTTGTTGGATCATTCAGTATAATTCCATCTGTAGAAGCTATCTTCAAATTTTGTTCCATTGAAAACTTTTCAGGCCTTGCTCCTAAGATTCCTAAATCTTGCAAAATGTCTATTGCATATTTTCTCTGAGAAATAAAGATTCCCTTCTTTGAACGAGAAAACTCAATACCTAAAAAATACTTCAACTCTCCAAGATCTTTAATGGGTACCCTTGATATATTTGAGAATTCGCACAGTAGCATGCCAATGAGGTTTTCTAGGCTCATGCATAAATTGGCCAAGTGTCCGAATAGAATAGACAATGTCAGGCCTTGTGACGGTGAGATAAATCAATTTGCCAACTATTCTTCTGTATTTTGTTGGATCATTCAGTATAATTCCATCTGTAGCAGCTAGCTTCAAATTTTTTTCCATTGGAAACTTTTCATGCCTTGCTCGTAAGATTCCTAAATCTTGCAAAATATCTATTGCATATTTTCTCTGAGACATAAATATGCCATTCTTTGAACGAGAAAACTCAATACCTAAAAAATACTTCAACTCTCTTAGATCTTTAGTGCGGAAGCTGTCACGACCCGAGCCTACACCCTGGACGTGGCCGGCACTCGAAGACCATTGCTGGTCCCCAAGAGAACCCTCATCCTAGCTGACTACAAGTGGAAAACTGATTCAAGCATACAAAGCTTAAAAACTGAAATAAAAGTTCATAAAACTTAAATTCAAACTTTAACTCAAAAGAAAACTCTGAATAATATAATATATTCAACTCGCCATAAAATAGGCAACTTTTGTCTTTAAAACATTTAATAAAATAACTGAATAATACAAACTTCTCAACTATACTGACTATCTATGAAGACTCTAACTGATAAAGATGGAAGTCGGGACAAGACCCACGACATCCTAACAACTGATATAACTGAAAGGTAAATGAAATCTTTCGAAAGCAAGGAGGCTCACCATAGCTAATTCGAACTCTCAGATGTATCAACGAAGCTCTTGTTGATGATCCTGAATACATGTGTCTGCATCATGAGAAGATGCAGGTCAAATGGCTCATTACGTGGAATGTACAAGCATGCAAGAGGAATTCTAAAGCATAACATAAGCTTGAACTTGATAAAAAGGATACATACTTACCTCTTCTCAAACTTACTCAACTCAAGGAATACTCAAGGATAAGATACTCAACTCATAGATTAGATACTCAACTCAAAGATATGATAATCGACTCTGGGTACTCAACTCTGGATACTCAACTCAATATGACTGAACCCATTTCAATATAAAGCAATTTAAAACAAGTGCAATATAAAGAAACAAACTATTTAAAATCATGCTGTCAATTCTGTGTGTATGCAAGGATATAACATAACTCTGAAATGTATGTAAAAATACAATTAATTGTGTATATAAGAATACAATAACTTTTGTGGGAGTTTCTCTAATCGACAACCATCACATAAGAGCTATAGTGATGATACACCGATCAACCTCACGCTGACAGAGCATCCTATACCCGGCCAAAGGTATAGAACCTGAACTGCCTAATGGATCCACTAGTCTAATTTGAAAATGATTCATCTAAAAAGTATGAAGCTCTTCTACCCATGATGGCTACATGGTTCTATGGGGGTTGTGGGTTCTTTGAACGCTCCCCCAATTCGGTGCTCAATACTACTCCAAAAAATATACTGGCTCTTATGTTTTTAAAACATATTTCTTTCTGCTGATTTGAGATAATTGCTCAAAAACTTAGCTCAAAGGCTATCTTGGGAAATCTCAGTTTCCTCTCTTGCTTCATTAAGAAAACGATTACTCTTTTCTGAAAACTAGCCCGAAGGCTCTTTGGAAATCTCAGTTTCCAATCTTGTTTAAATGTGAAAACATTTATTTAAAACTTCTTTGGGAATACATAGTCCCCATATATCTCTTTGAAGAAAAGAACTTCAAACCATAGCTTTACTCTTTGCTTAACTTCAAAACTTAAGTCTTAAAACAAAGTTAAAATGTTTGTAAAAGA
>JAJOOS010004372.1:0-22719 GCA_029582725.1 Solanum chiquidenum | reverse complement strand
ACTTTGACTAATCGAATATAATCGTGAGTTAAAGTAAAGTCTAAACCATTTTCCTCGTGGGATCGACCCCAACCTACAAGTTGGGTTCTGTACTTGATAACGATCGCTTATGCTTCTGTAAGGAGGTATAATTTGAGCGTATCAGTCACCTCAGCAGATCTTGTAGAGTTAGAAATGGTAGACTTTGATATCATTCTAGGAATGTATTGGTTACATTCATGTTATGCCTCAGTCGATTGTAGAACTAGGATGGTTCGTTTCCAGTTTCCATACAAACCAATCTTAGAATGGAAGGGTAGTAGTTCAGTGCCTATGGGTCGATTCATTTCTTACCTTAAGGCCAGAAAGATAATTTCAAAGGGGTATATCTATCATCTAGTTCAGGTTAAGGATTCCAGCTCTAAAACCCCAACTCTCTAGTCAGTTCCAGTAGTAAATGAGTTCCCAAAAGTGTCCCAAAAGATCTTCCTGGAGTTTCTCCCTAAAGGGAAATCAACTTCGGAATCGATCTTGTTCCAAATACCCAGCCTTTTTCTATTCCTCCTTAGAGAATGGCTCTAGCTGAGCTTAAGGAATTGAAAGAGCAGTTGAAAGACCTTCTAGATAAGGGCTTCATCAGACCCAGTATTTTCCTATGGGGTGCTCCAATGCTGTTTGTGAAAAAGAAAGATGGTTCTCTCAGGATATGCATTGACTATGGACAGTTGAACAAGGTCACCATCAAGAATAAGTATCCTATCCCCAAGATTGATGACTTGTTTGACCAACTTCAGGTTGCTAGTCATTTATGTAAATAGACCTCAGATCCGGTTATCATCAGCTCAGAGTTAGAGATAGTGACATTGTAAAAACAACCTTTAGAACTTGGTATGGTGATTATGAATTTGTAGTTATGTCTTTTGGAGTAACTAATGATCCTGCAGCTTTCATGGATTTGATGAACAGGGTGTTCAAGCAGTATTTGTACTTGTTCATTATCATCTTTATTGATGATATCCTCATTTACTCTAGGAATGAGTAAGAGCATGCAACTCATTTAAGGGTTGTCCTACAAACTCTCAAAGATCGCCAGTTATTCGCTAAGTTTAGCAAATATGAGTTTTGGTTACAATCAGTTTCCTTGGGCATATAATGTCTAGCGAAGGGATCCGAGTGGATTCTCAGAAAATAGATGCAGTGAAGCAATGGCCTAGACCTACCTCTCCTATAGATATATCAGAAGTTTCTTGGGTTTGGTTGGTTATTATAGAAGTTTCGTGGAAGGATTTTCATCCATAGCTTCTCCATTGATTAAGTTGACTCCAAAAAAGGTTAAGTTTCAGTGGTCAGATGAGTGTGAGAAAAGCTTCTCAGAATTGAAAACTAGGTTGACTACAACTTCTGTCTTGAGGGTTCAGACGGTTATGTGATCTATTGTGATGCACCTAGAGTCGGCCTAGGTTGTGTGTTGATGCAGCGAGGTAAGGTTATAGCTTATGCTTCTAGACAACTTAAGGTGCATGAGAAGAACTATCCAACTCATGACCTAGAGCTTGCAGCCATAGTATTTGCCCTAAAGATTTGGAGCAATTACTTGTATGGTGTTCACGTAGATGTGTTCACAAACCATAAGAGCCTTCAATATGTTTTTACCTAGAAAAAGTTGAATCTTTGCCAGAGGAGATGGCTTGAATTCCTCAAGGACTATGATATGAATGTGCTTTACCATCCTGGTAAGGCCAATGTAGTAGTTGATGCTCTTAGCAGACTATCTATGAGTAGTGTAGCACATGTTGAGGAACAAAGGAAAGAATTAGCAAAAGACGTTCACCGGCTTGCTCGTTTAGGAGTTTGCCTTATGAGCATATCAGATGATAGTGTGACAGTTCAAAATGGGTCAAAATCTTCATTAGTAGTGGAGGTTAAAGAAAAAAAAGAAAGTGATCCTATATTGCTTCAATTGAATGGTGCAGTCCATCAACAGAAAGTTGAGGTTTTCTCCAAGGGGGAGATGGTGTGCTTCGCTACTTAGGTCATTTATGTGTTCCTAAGGTGGGTGAGTTGAGACAATAGACCCTTACAGAAGCCCATAAATCTAGGTGCCACTAAGATGTACCGTGATCTGCGGGAAGTCTTTTGGTGGAATGACATGAAAGGGATATAGCCGATTTTGTGGCTAAGTGCCCTAATTGTCAGTAAGTGAAGGTAGAACATGAGAAACCAGGAGGTATGACTCAAGATATTAACATTCCTATATGGAAGTGGGAAGTGATCAACATGGACTTCATTATAGGTTTACCTCGTACTCGCAGGCAACATGATTCCATTTGGGTAATTGTAGACAGAGTTACTAAGTCCGCTCACTTTTTGGCTTTTAAGACTACAGATTCGATAGAGGACTACGACAAGCTTTACATTAATGAGATAGTCAGGTTGCATGGGGTTCCTTTGTCCATTATTTCATATAGAGGTCCTCAGTTTACCTCTTATTTCTGGAAGTCGTTTTAGAAAGGTCATGGTACCCAAGTAAATCTCAGCACAACATTTCATCCGCAGACGGATGGTCAGGCAGAGTGTACCATTCAGACTTTAGAGGACATGTTGAGAGCTTGCGTGATTGACTTCAAAGGTAGTTGGTATGATCACCTTCCTCCTATAGAGTTTGCCTAAAATAATAGCTACCATTCTAATATTCAGATTACCCCTTATGAGGCATTGTATGGGCATAGATGTAGATCTCCAGTTGGTTGGTTTGAAGTAGGTGAAGCAACCTTGATAGGACCAGATTCGGTTCATAATGCTATGGAAAAAGTTTAGCTTATCAAAGATAAACTTGAGACAACTCAGAGTCATTAGAAGTCTTATACAGATGTGACGAGAAGGGACTTAGAGTTTGATATTGAAGATTGGGTTTTCCTGAAAGTATCACCAATGAAGGGGGTGTTGAGGTTTGGCAAGAAAGGGAAGCTCAGTCCCAGATATGTAGGTCCTTACAGGATCTTGAAAAGTATTGGTAAAGTGGCTTATGAGATAGATTTGCCAGCAGAACTTGCAGTAGTCCATCCGGTCTTTCACATTTCCTTGTTGAAGAAATGTGTGTGATCCAGCATCTATAGTGCCATCAGAAAGTATGGTTGTGAAACATAATCTCACTTATGAAGGGGTGCCAGTTGAAATACTTGATCGTCAGGTTCGTAGGTTGAGGAATAAAGAAGTCGCTTCAGTGAAGGTTTTGTGGAGAAGTCAGTCCGCAGAGGGAGCTTCTTGGGAAGCAGAAGCAGCCATGAAGGCCAAGTATCCTCATCTCTTTCCTTCCGATTCCATTCCTGCTTGAGGTAATAGTTCCTCTCCAGTCTCTCAGTTTACTCTTGCATGAATTCAATCTTAGTATCATGTTCCTTCAGTTAGACTTGCATTTTCAACATATTTGCATGTTCTTAGAACTCAGTTCAGTTTGAAATCAGTTTTAGCACTTAGTGGTAGGGTGTGTAGCTCCTCCCCTCCCCTTTTCAGCTAGTTTAGACTTCATTCGAGGACGAATGTTCCTAGGGGGAGATAATGTAACACCCTGTATCCAAAAACAGACCAACAACATATTTTCAGAAGTTGCAGGTGCACCCACAATTTCCATCTACGGATCGTAGGGGGCCCATAAACCGTAGGCGGGGTCTGTGGTTGGCCACCTGCAACCCCATCGTAGAACCCCAGGAAATATTCGCCAAGGGTCGACCAACGGCAGGATCCATGGACCGTAGGTGGGACCTCAGTTCATGGTCGAGACCCCTAAATTCCAAATCCCAGACGCCGAACGATGGCCGACCAAAATGGTCCATCGGTCAGGCCCGTTGGTGGCCCCGACAACTTTTAAGTCAGGGGTCGTTTGGTTTTTTCCTATACGTTGGACACCTAAACTACGTCGTTTAACCCCTAAACTACGAATTTTTGGTTAGTTTAAGCCTAGTAACTTAATTAGAATCTACCCTAAGAGATTCATTCACCAAAATTTAGCAAACTCAGAGCGAAAGAGGAGAAAGAGTCTACCAAACCCCTCTCTAAGAACGCAATAGGTTTTCATCAGTTTCAGCCTCGAAATCGAAAGATTTCTCTGTGGAATTCCTTACCAGGTATGTGGGATTTCACTAGTGGATTCCTTTTATCCACTAGGTCCCTCTTCATATTATCTAGACTTAGGGTTTCTTGAATGTTAGAAATTGTTGTGATTTCGTTGTTAGAACAATCCTAATCACATTTTCATGTTGTTGTAACATTGTTGCCCAGTTCTTTGCCTGAAATTCAGAACCCTAGTTGTGTAGATTCTTTTAGTTCATGAATTACATTGGCTAAGAGCGATAAAAATATATACATGCCTCAGTTTCCAAATGTTTCGTTATCAATACATTAATGTTGCATCTTCAGTTAGCATGTCAAAACAATGAGTTATCCATTATGTTTCAGTTATGTGGTATTGTACATACATACAAATAAGAGTAGGCTTAACACCGAGTTGGAGTAGGGTCAGTCATCCTTATAGACCCATAACTACGTGCCCCTGTAGGTTTGCAAGTCCCCTCTGTGGGCATCATATTTAGTGATCACGCCAGTCATGCCTCTATACCCTTGGGAAGGTATATTGGGTCCTCTCGATGGGGAGTATACATCGGACTCAACATTTAGCTCATGTGGTTTTATGTCGGTGATTAGTAGCTCCCATAGTCAGATTCTAGTGCATTTGACCAGGTTCCCAGTTACACTTCAGTATTCAGTTTTAGTATGTTATGTACTTGGTCATTGCATTTAATTCAGTTCATTTCAGTATATTTCAGTATTTAAATTATGTTCAGATTATATCATTGCTCAGTATGCTTTATTTCAGTTATGTATATATTGTTCAGCTTTATCATATCCTGCATGCTCAGTACGTTTCAAGTACTGACGCATACTTAGTGTTACATCTTCTTGTGATGTAGGTTCAGGTTCTCCACATTTAGATCACGCATAGATCGATTCTCGATCTCCATTTCAACATTATCAGTGGTGAGTCCTCATTCTTCGCGGAAGACAAATATGTTTTCTTTTACCTTCGGTCTTTCAGTTTTAGTTTTGCTAGAGTTAGCTGGGGTATGTCCCATCATCTCTAATCAGTTAGAGGCATTTATTCAAACATAGTTAGATTCAATTTTAGTTTTGAGTTTGATCTTTCAGTTATTATTAAACTTATAGTTTTATTTATATTCATATAGTATTAGGTATTCCCCATCATTTCAATTATCTCATGATTTAGCTTACGCATTAGTTTACGTTTTCATTGCATTGTTTAGTTTGCCTCTGATATGCCAGTTCAGGGTTAGCTTGGGGTCACTCGTGATCCTAGGTCCCGTGTTTACGTCAAGGGGTTAACCTCGGAGAGTGACATAATGATAGCCCCAAGATCACACTACCCCCGTGCATTAACGCTTTGACCTATAGTAATCTACACTATGAAGCTACCCAAATATTTTAGCTTAGTGGGTGGCCTGTGTTAGATTTTAGAACTGCACGCCTTAGTAAGTGCAACTATTTCATATTCAGTCAGCCTCATCATGTTTGCCACAATGTCTTTCACATATTTGGTATACTTTGAAATTTTCCGTAAAACATCAATAAGAGGCAAATTAATGTGAACTTGCTTAAGTAAAGAGATAACCTTACCAAAGCATTCATCCTCATTTTGATCTTCTAACTTTTGTGGGAACGGAGGAGGTGGTTTCATACTTTGCACCATAATATTATAATTAGCCTTTGTTAGACTCACTTTTATTCTCTTCCTTTTTCATCGCTTCAAGAGCTTCTTTTTGTGTAGCTAACTCCTCCAACTAGTTAGTACTACATGTAATTTTTGTGTTTACCTATTTTGGATTAGGATCAATATTACATGATAGGCCTCTTTGAGGTGGAGAGTTTTGAGCATTAGCCTATTGCCGCAATTGCTTTTCCTGATTTGAGTAGCTAGTTGATTGTTTCGCATATATGCAGCTAGCTTGGCCTAATCTGCCATTATTTTACTCAGCATCCCTTCAACGCTTATGTTGCCTTGCTTAGCACTTTGTTGATTTCCTTGTCCTTGTTGTTGGTATTGTTGTCTATTTCCTTTAGGATGATATTGATTTTGATTTTGATTACCTCCCTATGAGAAATTTAGAGGGTTTCTCTATATCAAATTGTAAGTGTTCCCATAATTCTGTATGCCACCACGTCATTGCATTTCCCACAATGTTTACAAAATAAGGATTTGACCCACATAAATCAGTAGGATGATCTCCACTACCATAATTTTCACACCACACTTGAGGTTGCTACACAACATTCACTGCAACTTGTTGTTGGCTAAAGTTCATGTTGTTGAAATGGGTGTTCATATGGTTTTACATTACAATAATTTGTGCAAATTTGGCTTTCAATCGATCCACATCTAACATCCTTACAATTTTCTGTACCACAACTCTAGAGCCTCCGCTATTCCATGGAGAATTTCCCTACCAGATTCTATTCAGCAATGTAAACAACTCATCATAAGTCTTCTCTAGGGCCTTTCCTCCTATAGAAGAATCAAGTAAATTCTTTGTGTTGGATCAAAACCCTCAATAAAGATGTGAACCAACACTTCATTAGCTTGGTGGTGACGAGGGCAACTTATCAACAATGACTTGTATCTATGCCAAACTTGGTACAAATTCTCTCCCCTTTTGTCTAAAACTCTCTTCAACTTTGTCTTCCCAAATGGAAAGAATCTGATCAAGAACTTTTGAGCAAGATCATCCCAAGTAGTGATGGAGTTTTTGTAACTCCGACTTCAACCACCTCTTTGATTCCCTTAACATAGAGAATGGAACAAAGTGAGCCTCACAAATTTGAAGATACCCTAGTTGGCATATAAGTATCACTGATTTCCAGAAAATTCTGGATATGCACTTGGAGATGTTTATGAGGGAGACTGGCGAACTATTTATTTGAGTGCAGTAACTACACCATGTTCTACTTAAGTTTAAATCTACCTCTAGTTGCTGATTTCTGAATGCTAGAAGTAACATTGGTTATGAGTAAGATTGCCACATCACGAACTATCCTGGGAACCAATATTCTAGGCACCCAAGTTTGTTTTCAACTTCCAGCTCAACTTAATGGACTAGATATTGCAAATCATCTTGCTTTTTCTATTGACAGAAGAATTGTTTAGGATCAGGTTGTGATTCTACCAGTTCTTTGTTTCTTGCGAGTTTACTAATTTGAATTACCTGAAATAGTAACAACTAAGATCAAGTTGTCAACACTTGGACAAACTACCAAAATTCAAAGGCTAAATATTTACTAATTTTTAAGTCCCCGACAACGACGCCTAAAACATATTGTACCAAATTCACAGACGTCAGTGTACATGATCAAACAAGTAATAAATCTACTCTTACGAGCCAGATCATCAAATCCAAAGGACTTTTGACTAGTAAATATATAATTTTACTTTTAACTATGATTAAGTGCAAGTGTGCAAAAAGATGTTGAAAAATGATTTTAACTTAAGAATTTTGATTAACAACTAAGAAAATTAAATAATACAGACTTGCGTTCAACTTGGGGGATTTTAATCAATAATTAGGGAAATTTCAGTGTTGTGTCGTTCATGCGAATTCATGCAGAGCTGTTCAACCTTAGATTTTGCTTGGTTATCAAGTTACTAACTTATGAGGTAAATTATAATATGGTTATGGTCTTTTGAACCTTTAGCCATGTAACGACCAAAAAATGGACGTGATGACACTCGTCTATACCCACCAAGACAAGGCAGCCTCAACCCAACAACATGAAAGAAATGCTGAAAGTAAATAAAGAATGAGATAAGAGTGGAAAACTTAGTCATTCTAATAAGACCCCAAAACATGGTTGTCATGTGTACACAAAATTGAAAGATAAGTGCAAGTCTCAGTGTCTTTGTCACTAAAATAAAACAAAGCATAAAATAAGGAACAAGAGGGCCCGCTGGAATGAGAAGCAGCTACCTCTCAAAGCCCTTTGAAAGGCTCATAAATAGAAGAAGAGCAATCACATAAATTCAGGCTCGAAACCTATATGAGTGTAGAAGTAATGATTGAGTACCAAACAACACGGTACTCAACAAACAACCTACTAAACAAAGTACACTAGGCTAGAATACGAGTACTCCTTTCACCCCAACCAAACCTCCTCAAACTATAACCTGCATAGAAATCATTCCAACCTGCGAGTTCACAATACACAACTCACAAGGAAACGATCACAATCCAATAATCATAATTCAACAACTAACAATAATCTAGTGAGTCAATCAGAAGTGCCAAGTAGATATCACAAATATCAAGTAGATCAACCACAAGTATCAAGTTCATCAAATCACAATAATCAAAAACTTGTCGGAACCATTTCCTATCGGCACAATATCACTAGTAGGAACCATTTCCATTCGGCTGTATATAGAACCACTTGTTGGAACCATTTCCCTTCGGTACTAAATCACTAGCCGGAACCACTTCCCATAGAGTTTATATCATATCACTTGCCGAAACTATTTCCCTTTGACATAAAATCACTAGCCGAAACCATTTTTCTTCGGCTTTATATCATATTACTAGCCAGAACCATTTTTCTTTGGCTTTATATTTTTCCTTTGGCTTTATATCAAAACACTTGTCAAAACCATTTCCCTTCAACATCATCATCACATGTCTCATCACGATGCAAAGAAATAAATGCAAATAAGCAATTTCACACCATAAGAAAGAGACAATAACTCAAGCAACTCAAGCCCACAATAATGCCATCAAATTATTTCATCAATCAACATATTAGGGTCCACAACTAAGCAATTCACAAAACACAACTATCAAGTGGAATAATTGAACCCATGACCTCATTCCCATTATTCCAGAACACATACAATGAAGGGAAACACAAGATTCTACAAGTTTCAGAATATCAGTTACCTCAATTAAATCAAAAGTCAATCCTAGACTTGAGCCTTCCCTTCCCAAACAATGTCCAAAGCCACAGAATCTAATTCAATCAAGTAATCACTATAATACTCTGGAAATAACAACACCCAAATTATACATTTTGAAAAATGGGCCAAATCAACTCAATAACCCAATTTCAAAAATAAGGTTTGAATATGAAATTGTTTACTTGAAACTGTTAGCCAAGGCATTTGGAAATCATTGGTGAAAACCATTTTGAAAAAGAAGTAAAAATCACTTCACAATCACCATTTTAGTTTAGAACTCAAGTTCTTGAAAAACTTCGCCATTTTCCAATCAAAATCCCAACTTTTGATGTTAAAATCCATAAATGATAAAAAATAATTGAAGTTTCAGGGTTACTAAGGCTTACCCAAATGATTTAGCACAATAAATCTCTTCAAAATTGCCTCAAAGGGTTTTACAAAGCTTAAAAATGGAAAATGGGGGTTAACTCTGTAATGGCAGGACAAAAAACCTCTCAGATGTCGCTTAAGCCAACCCCACTTAAAGTGGGGGGTTCTCGCTTTTGCGAACTAGGTTTCGCTTAAGCGATCATCGCTAAAGTGAGTCCTAGTTTGCTTAAGCAATCCCGCTAAAGTATGGCTTTCGCTTTAGCGATCACGACTTTGCTAAAGCGAAGGTCGCTAAAAAGGAAGGCCTATCGCCAACACGAAGGGTACAAAACTAAGGCACCATAAAAATCAGCCAACTCTTAAGACGTCGAAAGAACATTCCAGATTTGTTTGAAAACCCGCACAAATAAACCATATATGGAGTTTGACTAAACTCAACTTTTCGGACTCAATGAAACCATTGAAACATGAATCCAAAGTCTCCTTGACCCGATATATGTAAAAGTCATCAAGAACAAACATAACTCCTAAAAAGATAAAAACAAGTTCGGGACCACTAACAAATAAACCAAGACCTCATTTAGGCTTAAAAGCATCCCCTGAATTCATTAGAACACTCATAATTCTGATCTGAGCATCCAAACGCCAAATATTGACCAAAGTCAACTCATACGCTAAAATCTTAATAATTTCAATTTAGGATCTCAAATCCTCAAAAAGATTTTGAATCTAAAATGGACAATCGCTTAGACTAATTTCCACATTCTGGAACTGATGGAATTGACAAAATTTTATTCCGATACTTGAAACTCCAAAAGATACCAAAAACTACTTTTTAACACTAGCTTTTCAAATTTCTAAAATTCCCTTGATTCACACTTGTAACCCAAAACTCAAAACCACTTTCAAAACTCATTCTAAAATGACTCGGTGCCTATATTGGGAGGGGTATAATGGTAATTTTATAAAAAAATCCAAAAATGACCTACTGATTCATTACATTATCTACCACTAGATGCCATGTTTATCCTCGAACATAAAGTAAAAGAACGTACCTTAAGCTTTGAAAAGCTGAGGATATTATGCACACATATCAGACTCTGTATCCCAAGTCACATCACCAACTAAATGGTGCTTTTACCGCACCTCACTGAAGCAATCTCCTTGGTCCTAAGCTTTTGGACCTGCCTATACAAGATGTTTACAATCTCCTTCTCAGATGACAAGTATGGACCCAACACTACCGAATCAAACAAAAGCACATGGGACTCATATGTCACGTACTTGTAAAGCATAAAGACATGAAACACAAGATGTACAGTTGATAAGCTAAGTGTCAAGGAAAACTTATAGACCACCTCTCTTACTCGACTTAAAATTTTAAAAGGTCTAATGAATCTAGGGCTAAGCTTTCCTTTCTTTATGAACCTCATCACACCCTTTATAGGTGACACTTGAAGCCAAACATGATCACTCTGTATAAACACTAAGGCTCAAACTCTCTGGTTTGCATAACTCTTCTATCTACTCTAGGCTATCAACAATCTACCCTGAATCATATGTACCTACTCCATAACATCTCTAAGTTGGTAGTATCTAAAATGTTCATCTCTGTTGAATAAAACCAACCAATCAAAGATTTACATTGTCTGTCGTACAACGCCTCAAATGGGGCCATCTGAATATTGGAGTGAAAATTATTGTTGTAGGTAAACTCGGCTAAGGGCAAATGCTGATCCCATCTTGTCACGACCCAAGGGTACCCCCCTAGATGTAACATGGAACATAGAACCCCGAAAGAAACTATGTAAGCCACTAAGAATATCATAACATAAGTAAAGAAAAATAAAGAGTAAATGCATTTCAAGTCAAAAAGAAAGTTTTCATAAAAGCATAGTAGAAGTCTATACTTGTCTCAATTAGCCATCTATTACAATCGAAGTATCAAATAGGATCACAGCCCTTACAACATAGTTCTCAAATGGAAGTACAAGAAAAAAACTCGAAAATCATCATCCATCCTCGAACCATGAGGACTCACCAAAAGTAACGAGAATAGTCGATCCAACCTTTGACCAAGAAGGAGATCACTTCAAGAACCGGACCCTACACTAATGAAAAAATGTAGAAAATATGGGTTAGTACAAAAATGTACTAAGTATGATAGTCACACATAAAAGCCTTGAAATCATGCTAAAAGGGGACATTTAGTTGAATGTATACAATTTTCTAAGTTAAAGCATCATTTGGAAAATAATGGAGAAGCATAAGTCATAAGCATAATCAACTCATAAATCATCATGCCATAAGAGGAACATATCATAAATACCCTTAAAGCTTAATTGTGCAATGCATGAATAAAATCCCATAATCCCACCCATACTAAGTAAAGCTTGTTGAGTAACTATAGTTCATAATTCAACTTCTTGTTCATACTAGTATAATAGGGAATAAGCCTTAACAAACATAGACCATGTGAGCTTATCAAATAGGGTCACAAACCTTACAACATAGTTCTCAAATGGAAGTACAAGAAAAGAAATTAAAAAATCATCATCCATCCTCGAACCATGAGGACTCACCAAAAGCAAGGAGAATAGTCGATCCAAGCTTTGACCAAGAAGGAGATCACTTCAAGAACCGGACCCTACACTTATGAAAAAATGTAGAAATATTGGTTAGTACAAAAATGCACGAAGTATGATACGCATGCATAAAAACTTAAAATCATGCTAAAAAGGGACATTTAGTTGAATGTATGCAATTTGCTAAGTTACAACGTCATTTGGAAAATAATGGATAAGCATAAGTCATAAGCACAATCAACTCATAAATTATCATGTCATAAGAGGAACATATCATAAATACCCTTAAATCTTAATTGTGCAATGCATGAATAAGATCCCATAATCCCACCCATACTAAGTAAAGATTCTTGAGTAACTATAGTTCATAATTCAACTTCTTGTTCATACTAGCATAATAGGGAATAAGACTTAACCGACATAGACAATGTGAGCTTATCATGGAATCCGGTGTCTACCCCACACCGAAAAGGGGTTGTCCTACTTGCCTAAGGTAGAACCATACTCTTAGCTTAGGTGGATCCACTAGCTAAAGAACTATGAGGGCACATAATTATGGGATAGAGAGATTGCTTCTAGAAACCCGGACTCGACTATGGTAGAAGGTTTCCATCTCATGAGATACATACTTTGGGAACCCGAACTCAACTAAGGTAGAAGGAACCCATTTGGAAAGATGGACTCAACTAAGGTAAAAGCTTTCATCTCATATTCATATCCACTTGGTGCTAAGCATTAATTCCCATAGATTACATATTAAGTCTTGACTTAAGTTGATATTCTTGGAAGAATGTCTTGACATTCAATCCAACATAAATCATACTATAGCTCATAGATTCAATAGGTGAGGATATCTTTTCAACCTTAGAATCATCATATTGTGAGAAAACCTTTCACATCATATCATATTCATACAACATCACAGCAACTAGATCATAATCATCTTCACTTTACTCTCAAAGTGTTCACACATCATATACAAACCCTCGTAATCATGCATAATTCCCTTACATTTCCCTTCAAGGACCATAAAGCATAATTCATCAACACATCTAGAATTTACTACATTAGACATGGATGATAACATTATTCAAGTAGTTCAAGAAGTACATGCATAATTCTATCATATTCTACTTGCATTAATCAATATCCACACTTTAAGATCCAAATTGGGAAGATAGGGGAATTCATCTTAAAACAGTAAATAATCATAGATTATAATATAAAAATTAATTAAATCATTAGAATCGTTTTTGAAGTGAACCCATGACTTGGAGTAAAACCCTAGCTTTTGGGGGAAATTACAAGTTTTGAAATTAAATTTGGAGGGACTCCATGGATGAAAACTATCCATGGATTAAGGAATACCATACCTTGGTGAAGAATTTCCACGAAATTGAATAGAAAAGATGGATCCTTTAACCTTAGATTTACCTTTCTTCTTCTTATTCTTCCATGGAGTTCTAGAGAGAATATTTTGGAGAGGGTTTTGGTTTTGATTTGGGGATTTAGAAATTATGATTTAGATGAGTTAGTTTAGGTGTCTAAAATACTTATATAGTTGTTTAAAAATAGGATAAAATGACATCACTTAGTAATTAATGAAAAAGGAAAACCCCAAAAGACCCCTAAGTCTAATTGCCAAATAGCAGTTTCAGTGACCACCCACGGTCCGTGGATGGACCCACATGGCATGCTGGTGAACTGTGGGTTGGGTTCTGGGGATGGTTTTCTGGGGCCTTGACCCACAACCCCCACCCACGGGGAGTGGCTCCACCTACTGGTCGTAGGTCCCCCTATGGGTGGACTATTTAGGGCCTTATTTTAGGGTCCTCCTCAAGGACCCTTGGTTGGTCCTTGGGGAGTCGTACCTTGACGTTTCAACCCAAAAACATATATATTGAGTATCGGGAGTTATTTACGACTCTAACCCTTATGTTAGGCTTTAGTTTAGTGTACTAGTTTTACGTTAGGCTCTAGCTTAGTCAACTAGTTTCCGGAATGTTACATTATCTCTCCCTTGGGAACATTCATCCTCAAATGAAGATCTAAACACCTTACGGAAGGAAAGACTCAAGACTAGCAGCCCAACATAGATGAACCATCAAAATAATGCACAATTCAAAGGAGGAAACTTCAACTCCAACTCAAACAAAATCAACGCAACATAAGGAGGTAGTACCTACATCTAACAACCCATTATGCATGAAAACTCAACATTTCTCATAATCAAAGGAGGAACTACCTTCTCCAACTAAAAGCATGTTCAACACACTACCATCGAGTCAATATGCAATTTCTCTCAAAAGCATACTAAAGAATGTTCATCAACTCATCTCATTAATTCAAATATGTAACTCATAATAAATGCACAACAACATGAGGAATACATCCATCATGAAAACTTATTTTGATAGTACAAAAATGCACTAAGTATGATAGTCATGCATAAAAACCTTGAAATCATGCTAAAAAGGGGACATTTAGTTTAATGTATACAATTTGCTAAGTTAAACCATCATTTGGAAAATAATGGAGAAGCATAAGTCATAAGCATAATCAACTCATAAATCATCATGTCATAAGAGGAACATATCATAAATACCCTTAAAGCTTAATTGTGAAATGCATGAATAAGATCCCATAATCCCACCCATACTAAGTAAATATTCTTGAGTAACTATAGTTCATAATTCAACTTCTTGTTCATACTAGCATAATAGGGAATAATCCTTAACCGACATAGACCATGTGAGCTTATCATGGAATCTGGTGTCTACCCCATACCGAAAAGGGGCTGTCCTACTTGCCTAAGGTAGAACCATACTCTTAGATTAGGTGGATCCACTAGATAAAGACCTATGAGGGCACATAATTATTGGATAGGGAGATTGCTTCTAGAAACCCGAACTCAACTATGGTAGAAGGTTTCCATCTCATGAGATACATAATTTGGGAACCCGGACTCAACTAAGGTAGAAGGAACCCATTTGGAAAGCCGGACTCAACTAAGGTAAAAGCTTCCATCTCATATTCATATCCACTTGGTGCTAAACATTAATTCCCATAGATTACATATTAAGTCTTGATTTAAGTTGATATTCTTGGAAGAATGTCTTGATACTCAATCCAACATAAATCATACTATAGCTCATAGATTCAATAGGTGAGAATAGCCTTTCAACCTTAGATTCATCATATTGTGAGCAAACCTTTCACATCATATTATATTCATACATAAATGTGTACATGAGGATAACCTCCAACAACACAATAATTAGATCATAATCATCTTCACTTTACTCTCAAAGTGTTCTCACATCATATACAAACCCTCATAATCATGCATAATTCCCTTACATTGCCCTTCAAGGACCATAGATCATAATTCACCAACACATCTAGAATTTACTACATTATACATGGATGATAACATAATTCAAGTACTACATGCATAATTCCATCATATTCTACTGGCATCAATCAATACCCACACTTTAAGATCCAAAATGGGAAATTAGGGGAATACATGTATTCTTGGGGTATTCATCTTAAAAACAGTAAATAAATATCAATTAGATCATAATATAAAGCATTTAAATCATTAGAATCATTTTTGAAGTGAATCAACGACTTGGAGTAAAACCCTAGCTTTTTGGGGAAATTACAAGTTTTGAAATTGAGTTTGGAGGGACTCCATGGATGAAAACTATCCATGGATGAAGGACTACCATACCTTGGTGAAGAATTCCCACGAAATTGAGTCGAAAATATGGATCATTCAACCCTAGCTTCACCTTTCTTCTTCTTCCTTGGAGTTCTATAGAGAATATTTGGAGAGGGTTTTGGTTTTGATTTGGGAATTTAGAAATTATGATTTAGATGAGTTAGTTTAGGTGTCTAAAATACTTATATAGTTGTTTAAAAATAGGCTAAAACGACATCACTTAGTAATTAATTAAAAAGGAAAACCCCAAAAGACCCCTAAGTCTAACTGCCAAATGGCAGTTTCAATGACCACCCACGGTCCGTGGATGGACCTACGTGGCGTGCTGGTGAACCGTGGGTTGGGTTCTGGGGATGGTTTTCTTGGGCCTTGACCCACGGGGAGTGGGTCCACATATTGGCCGTAGGTCCGCCTCATGGGTGGACTGTTTTTGGGTCTTATTTTAGGGTCCTCCACAAGGACCCTTGGTTGGTCCATGGGGAGTCGTACCTTGATGTTTCAAACCAAAAACACATATATTGAGTATTGGGATTTATTTACGACTCTAACCCTTATGTTAGGCTCTAGTTTAGTCTACTAGTTTTACGTTAGGCTCTAGCTTAGTCTACTAGTTTCCGGAATGTTACACATCTAGCACCAAAGTCAATCACACATGCTCGGAGCATATCCTCAAACACCTGAATAGTATGCTAGGACTTCTAGTTAGTCTAAGGGTGTAAGGTAGTAATCATATCTAACCAAGTACTCAAACCATGCTGCAAAGCCTTCCAAACGAGGAGTGAACAATGAGCCTCGGTTAGAGATAATGGAAACATGGACTCCATTAATTTGGACAATCTAACTGATATAAAGCTAGGCTAACTTTTCCACCGTATACTTCACTCGAATTGGAATGAAATTGGCGGACTTGATCAGTGTGTCAACAACCACCCAAATGCAGTCATACCCACCCACGATTGAAGGCCAACCCACAACAAAATACATAGTGATACACTCTCACTTCCAAGTAGGAATAGGCATCCTATGATATGCACATCTGGGCCCTAGGTGCTCACACTTGACTTGTTGGCAAGTCAATAATCTAGATACAAAATTTGCAATATACCTTTTCATACCACACCACCAATAATGCTAACTCAGATCATGATAAATCTTCGCCGCTCCTGGATGAATGTAATATCAAGAACAATGGGCCTCCTCAAGAATCAATCTAATCAACTCACCCACCTTGGGCTCACAAATAGTGCCTCTAGTCCTCAAGAAACCATCAAAATTAAGGATAACATCATTGGCTTCCTCTCTCAACACTTTGTCTCAAATGAGACACAACTTCATATCATCAAATTGGTGCTCATGGATCTTCTCAACTAAGTAAGAACAATCATGTAACACCCCGTATCCAAAACAGACCAAAAGTGCAGATTTTGAGAAGTTCCAGGTGAAACCCACGGTTGCCATCCATGGACCGTAGGTCAAACCATGGCATGTACTGGTGGTCCGTGGTTCACCACTGCAACCCCTCCCCAAACCCAGCTCAGAAAATCAACTAAGTCTCGACCCACGGACAGACCCAAGGTCCGTAGGACAGACCACGGTCCGTGGTCTGTGTTCGTGGATCAAGGCTCCCTTTACCCACCCTCTGACGCGAATGACGGCCGACCAGCACGGACCGTCATTCGATCCACGATCCGTAGTTCTGATCGTTGGTGAAGGCCATCAGCCAATTAGGGGGAAATTGCTAATTGGGTCAACTTCAAATGGTCATAACTCCTAGCACAAAAGGAATTATGTGTCCTATGACCTATTATATGATAGATAATTGAATTACTTATGAATATGTCCCAAATCAGATTATCATGTTTGTACTCAATTTATTGCATGAATTTCATAACCCTAGCTATGTATTTTTTTCTCGAATCAAATATGCTAGGTCAGATATTTCAGTTATTCAGATATACATGCTCCAGTTTTGAATGCCACATTATCAGTATATTTCAGCATAAACCCTATTTTGAGTTATAAATCTTGAGAAGATTTTTTTTGAGACAACACTTGAGTTTTAAACTGAGTTTTTGAGAAAGTTAAGATGAGTTTTGAGAATGAGCTTCTAAAACGTGATTAGTATGACAATCGAGAAGGTCATTAATGTATGAACAGTATGGTATCTAGATATACCATCAATGTTTATGCAGTATGACTTCCCATGTCATCAATGATTATAATATAATATGATTTTGAATTGTTTTCTAAGAAGGAGTTTTCAAGTATGAGTATCTACATGTCAGTATTTTGAGCTATTCAGTATTTCAGTCATAATGTATTCAGTTATACATGCCTCAGTTTATGAATGCATCATTATCAGATTAATTGTTGCATTCTCAGATTGCATGTTCAGTTTTGATTTATCCATTATATATAGAAACTCAGTCATAATGTGTTAACCACTTAATCTATTGGGAGTAGCATCATACCGAGTTGGACTAGGGTTCAGCGTACCCATATAGTTCCAGAACTACGAGCCACGTAGGTGTAAGACCCCTATGTAGGCAATATCAGTTAGTGATCACGTCAGTCATGCCTCTATACCTTTGGCCGGGTATATTGGGTCCTCTCGATGGGGCGTATACATCGGACTCCACATTTAGCTCATGTGGTTTTATATTCGGTTATTAGTAGCTCCCACAGTTCACTAAGATTCTATTGCATTGACCTCATTTACAGTACAGTCAGTATTCAGTTTCAGCATGTTATAAATTTGGTCATTGCATTCAGTTAGCTCAGTATTCAGTATCTATATCATGTTCAGATTATGCTCTTGCTTTATTACTCGTTCAGTTATATGTTTATTTCAGCTTTATTCTATCATGTATGCTCAGTTCCTTTCAAGTACTGACGCATACTCTCCGCTATATCTTCTCGTGATGTAGGTTCAGGTTCTCAGCATCCAAATCACGCTTAAATCGGTTCCCAATCTTCAGTTCAGCAGCATCAGTGGTGAGTCTTCATTCTTCGAGGACTAGTGACATACTTATCTTTATTTCTTTTAGTCAGTAGTTTCAGTTTTGCTAGATCTAGTTGGGGCATGTCCCAATATTTCTAGTCAGTTTAGAGGCTTATTTCAGACATAGTTAGATTCAGCTTAGTACTGAGTTAATATTTTCTTTGTATTAAACTTATCATTTTTCATTAATCTCAGTTATAGTATATGGGTATTCCCCATTTTTTTCATTTTATTTATGATTATAGCTTCCGCATCAGTTTATTATTCAACTTATCTTTAGTATGCTCATGATCATGTCAACAGGGTTAGCTTGGGATCACTTGTGGTCCTAGGTCCCGTGTCCGCGTCTCGGAGGTAGTCTCGAGGTGTGACAAACTTGGTATCAGAGCATTAAGTTTAAGAGTCCTAGGATGTCTAAAAAGCCACATTAAGTAGAGTCCTTTTCATGGGTGTGAAGTGCACCACATCTAATAAGAAGGAGGTTACGAAGTGTTTTAGGAAGAATCTTCATTTTGTTGTTACTCTTATCGTGTGTAAGGTATGATCTAATTCTATTCTAACTCGATGTTCTACGTTTCAGCGATCATGCCTCCCCATAGAGATAACGCCAGTAATGCGAATGCCAGGAATGTTAACACAGTTCCTTTAGTCCCAGATCAGGAAGTTTCGAATGGAGAATTTCAGAATGCTATTCAACTTTTGGCTCAAAGTATGAATAATCAGAACAATCAGCAGGTTGAGGGAGATAATCTTAGGGAAATCGCTAAGGTAAACAAGAAAGCTAGAATAGGGAACTATGAGTACTCTCAGCAAAAATCGAGTGGTGGAAATCACTCACAGTTTCGACAAGATAAGAATAGTAGGGAACCAGGCTCTAAGTCTCGGGGAAGTGTTTCAGGAAATAGGACCTACCCAACTTGTCCAAAGTATTGTAAGAACCATCCAGATGAGTGTCTTACAGGCAAGGAATGATGCTTTGGGTGTGGTCAGTCTGGTCATAGGGTGAAGAATTATCCTTCTGCCAGGAAGGGGCAAGAATGTAACAATACTAAGGCTCAATCTACAGCTCCAACAGTACCGGCAGGTCGCCCAACTTAGCAGGGTGTGTCATCTTGTACAGGTGGCAGTCAGTGTCAATGCCGACTTTATGCTCTCCAGGCTCACCAGAACCAGGAAGATTCTCTTGATATGATCACTGGTACGCTTCGAGTCCTTCTCTAGATGTTTTGTAGTTTTAGATCCAAGGGCTACTCTTACCTTTGTAACTCTCTTTATAGTAGTAATATTAGGAGTTAGTCTAGAAACTCCTTCAGAACCCTTCTCAATCTTTACCCCAGTTAGTGACCTAGTTATAGCTAGACGGGTATACAGAAACTGCCCTATCTCAGTCTCTCAGAAAGTCACCTCAGCAGATCTTGTAGAGTTACAAATGGTGGATTTCGATATAATTCTAGGCATGGATTGGTTTCAGTTATGTCATGCCTTAGTCGATTGTAGAATTTGGGTTGTTCAGTTCCAATTTCCAAATGAGCCAGTCTTATAATAGAAGGGTAGTAGCTCAGTGCCTATATGTCGATTATCTCTTACCTTAAGGCCAGAAAGATGTGAATCTAGAGGGTGGTGTAGCACATATTGAGGAAAAAGGAAAGGAAGTAGAAAAAGATGTTCATCGGCTTGCTCTCTAAGGAATTAGTCTTACTAACACATCAGATGGCGGTGTGATAGTCCAGAATAGATTAGAACCTTTATTGGTAGTGGAGTTTAAGGGAAACAGGACAATGATCCTATATTATTTCAGTCAGAAGGTGCAGTTCAACAGCAACAAGTAGAGGTTTTCTCCCAAGGGGGAGATGGTCACTTATGTGTTCCTTAGGTGGATGAGTAGGTGAAGCAGGCTTGATAGGGCCAAATTCAGTTCATGAAGTTATGGAGAAAGTGCCACTCATTAGAGATAGACTTAAGATAGTCCAGAGTCGCCAGAAATCTTATGCAGATGTAAGGAGAAGGGAACTAGAGTTCCAAGTTGATGATTGGGTTTTTCTAAAAGTATATCCTATGAAAGGGGTGATGAAATTTGGCAAGAAAGGGAAGCTCAGTTCTAGATATGTAGGCCCTTACAAGATCTTGAAAAGGATTGGTAGAGTGGCGTATGAGTTAGAGTTGCCAACTGAACTAGCAGCAGTGCATCCAGTTTTTCACATTTCGCTATTGAAGAAGTATGGGGTGATCCAGCATCTATTGTACCTTTAGAAAGTGTGGCTGTGAAGGATAGTCTCACTTATTAAGAGGTACCAGTTGAAATCCTTGATCGTTAGGTTCTAAGGTTAAGAAACAAAGAAGCCACTTCAGTCAAGGTTTTGTGGAGGAGTCAGTCCGTAGAGGGAGCTACTTGGGAAGCAGAAGCAGCCATGAAGTTCAAGTACCCTCACCTCTTTCCTTTTGATTCCACTCCAGCTTGAGGTAATAGTTCCTCGTCAGTTTTTCAGTCATTCTTGCACATAATCAATCTTAGTATTTTGTTCCTTCAGTCAGCCTTGCATTTTCAGCATAATTGCATGTTCTTGGAACTCAGTTCAGTCAGAAATAAGTTTCTAGTACTTAGTGGTAGGGATTTAAGCTTCTTCCCTCCATACTCAGCTAGTTTAATCTTCATTCGAGGACGAATGGTCCCAAGGGGGAGATAAAGTAACACCCCGTATCTGAAACAGACCAAAAGTGTAGATTTTGAGAAGTTGCAGGTGCAACCCACGGTTGCCACCTATGGACTGTAGGTCAAACCACGGCCCATGCTGGTGGTATGTGGTTCACCACTGCAACCCCTCCCAAAACCCATCTCAGAAAATAGGCTAAGTCTCGACCCATAGACAGACCCACGGTCCGTAGGCCAGACCACGGTCCGTGTTCTGTCCGTGGATCGAGGCTCCCTTTACCCAGCCTCTGACGTGAATGACGGCCGACCACCACGGACCATCATTCGATCCACGGTCTGTAGGTCTGATCGTTGGTGAAGGCCAGCAGCCAATTAAGGGGAAATCGCTAATTGGGTCAACTTCAAATGGTCATCACTCCCAGCACAAAAGTAAGTATGTGTCCCATTACCTATGATATTATAGAGAATTGAATCATCTTTCCAACGCCACCGAGTTTTCTAAAATCCGACCTCCGAGTAAAGAGTTATGCTCGTTTTAGTGAAGCCCTGTCGGGCAGACTTGACCTACGATCCCAATCTACCGACTGTAGATTGACCTACGGCCCGTAGGTCCCGTCCGTCGATCACTCTGACAGCAGTTAAGTCAGGGGTCTTTTGGTCTTTTTATATTTAGTTCGACCCCTAAGCTACGTTATTTAGAACCTAAATTATGAGGTTTTAGTCAGTTTAAGCCTAGAAACATAACTAGAACTTACCTAAGTCAGATCATTCTTCAAAACTTAGAAAAATTAGAACGCTAAGAGGAGAAAGAGGTCAAGAACACTAGTTCAAGAATGCAAAAGTTTCCTCTAGTTCCAGCCCTGAAATTGAAGGATTTCTTCCTGGAATTCATCACCAGGTATGTGGGATTTCACTAGTGGGTTCCTTTTGCCCATTAGGTCCCTAAAACTCAGTCAGTTTCTTGATTCTCTTACTATGAACAAACCTAGGGTTTCTAGAATTTCAGAAGATTATTATGAATTACTTATGAATATATCCCAAATCAGATTATCATGGTTGTACTCCATTTATTGCATGAATTTCATAACCCTAGCTATGTATTTTTTTAGTTCTTGAATTACACATGCTTGGTCAGATATTTCAGTTATTCAGATGTACATGCTCCAGTTTTGAACGCCACATTATCAGTATATTTCAGCATAAACCCTATTTTGAGTTATAAATCTTGAGAAGCTTTTTTTAAAACAACACTTGAGTTTTAAACTGAGTTTTTGAGAAAGTTAAGATGAGTTTTGAGAAAGAGCTTCTAAAACATGATTAGTATGACAATCGAGTAGGTCATCAATGTATGAACAGTATGGTATCTAGATATACCATCAATGTTTATGCAATATGACTTCC
>JAJOOS010004371.1:0-18793 GCA_029582725.1 Solanum chiquidenum | reverse complement strand
GTTCACACGAACCTCGCCAAATTCATGAAGGGTTAATTGTTGATCCTCCGCATTTGTGGGCCCTTGAGGATGCATTCGTGAAGAAGGATTTTCGTCTGGTTTTTATTTAAAGACCAGACCCAATCAATAAGGAATTATAATTTTCCTTGGGCGATTTCTCCTCTGATATAGCTCCAATTTGAATGATTTGAAGTCCAGTGTGTTCGGGAAGTTCGGGTCTAAGTGGTTGTGTGATTTTGAAGTGTCAAAGACTCTTCGTTTAAGGTATTTTTAGTTGTTTCGGGACTGCCTTAGCTTGTTTGTTGTTCTTTAAAGTGTGAATTGTTGCATGTTATTATTTTCATGTTGATTTTATTACATATCTTACTGTAAAGCTTAAATGGTTCTCACTTCATGTTCATGTATTGATTCAGTTGAGTTGCTTTCAGTCATTCAGTTAAGTTATTTGCTTATTCAGCCATATTACATATTCGTACATTCAATGTACTGATGTCATTCGACCTGCATCTTATTATGATGCAGATATATATACAAGTGTTCAGGATCATCAACAGGCATTTCGTTGAGATCACTTTGCACTTCAGATAACTTGGGTGAGCCTCCTTGCATCTGGGGACTTCACATTTATTTTCTAGTCAGTTGTCTTGAGATGTCGTGGGTCTTGTCCCGACATCCATCTTGAGTAATACAGGCTTCACAAATAGATAGAGTTGAGGAGTCTTTCGGTATTTACTTTTCCTTGAGATGTTTTTGCAAATTATTATACTTATGTTATTGAGTATTTTACACACAGTTTGAGTTGAGTTTAAATGCTTAAAAGTTTTGTTTTTAAGCCTTTTATCACTTGAGTAAGTCTTCCTCTATGTAGTCAGTCAGGCCAAGGGTTTGTTTGGGGACCAACAATGGTTCTCAAGTGCCGGCCACGTTCAGGATATAGGCTCGGGGAGTGACAATCAAAATGTGTTTCTCATTCACATAATCATCTTTCTAAGATGTGTTTTGTACTATTAAACTTCTATTTAGGTCCATATTATTCCATGAATTTCTTTTTCTGTTTTTTATTTTTAGTCATGAATTGTTCAACTACAACTCAAGCATCGATCAATCGTCTTCAATATGATGGCATTTCATTTGTATTTTCCACAACATTTGACATGAATATCTATATTTGATATGATCATACTGATTTTTTTATTTTGTTAAATATTGTGAAATTTAAATTATTTGATCCACGACGGTTGATTAGAAAGCTAGAAAGGAAGGAATCATTTCATTTATCCTAAATTACAATAATAAATCTATTATGTGCTATTAGATTCAAAGTACGTTGATGAAGTATAATACTAATGAAATTCAAAATTTCGAAAGAAAATAAATATGCATGTTATATATATATATTATATTTAGATAGCCAGTGGTGTCATTTCATGTAATTATCTTATCTGCTTATTTTAAAGTTCTACCTCCTTTGTAGTTATCTTCTTTGCTTTCTAATGAAATAAATAGTTCTCAAGATTTGTACATGTCCATGAATAAAATTCAAGTTACAAAATCAATTAGTTTCTTAGAAGGTAATGCATTCACTTCATTACCTAAAAAGCTAATGAATTATTGATGGATTTATATATCCTTTTACTTGCTGTTTCTCTACTATAGATTAGAAGAAAATACATAGGTTGATGCTCATATTAATTAAGTATGTATTTATAGTTGAGATAAGAATTTCTAATTTAAATCCATAAAATTTAAATCTCAAATTTACCGTTGATTAAAAGTAACTAATATAACATAAATTTATTGGGTTACTGATTGATGACTATATTAAATTGTGACGGACTATTGTAACATTGTAATAAAGACAATTATCTCCGAGTAATATTATTTTAACAATAGGATGCACGTAATTAGAGGACCAAGACCTTATGCAGTTGTTGTATGTAAAGTTTAGTCAAATCATAATCAACCTTTATTATTAACCATTTTGTAGAGGCACTTCTCTCATATTGTATTGTAAAATAAGATAATAATATTTTTAAGTTATTTGATAATTTTATTTATAAAATTTATGTTCTTCATTTTTTTATTAGGTATATTGTGTTGCAAACTAAGATAATAGTTTGGTATTTTTTTATTTAATAAGATCTAAACACATTCAAATAAGTAAACTCACAATTATAATTTAATTTAATAATGTCTACACATCGCGGGGTATTATACGGGGTCGTTTGGTAGAGTGTATAGGGGAAAATAATGTTTGCATTAGCTTGATGTATTATTAGTACCTTGTTTGGTACACTTTTCTAACCTATGCATAACTAATGCTTGTATTAGTAATACACTCTACTGTGTATTGAAGAGTATATTACTAATACCATCTATTTCTATGCATTAGTAATGCAATGGGTTCTAATGCATGCATTAACATTATTAAAGACACAATTTCCCTCAAAAACTTTTTTTACATCCTTTCAACTATATTTGTGGAGGGTATTTTTGTAAACAAATATTTTTTCTAAAAAAGTTATGTAATGCATAATATTTTTAGTAGACCGAACCAAACATTGCATAAAAAAATCTCATCATAACTAATGCAAGCATAACTATTACAAGCATTACTAATACACTATATTTTGCAATGGATGCAATGACTCATTTAAATAAGAGTAAATTTTAGGTTTAGCAAATATAAAAATCATATTTGTATGTTATAGTTATAGTTTGTATAATTGCGCTACATAGCAAACTTTATGTTTGATATGACTATTAATATGTATATTTCGGTATACATATACGAATATGGCTATTAATATGTATATTTCGGTATAAGTATACGAATATGGCTATTAATATGTATATTTTGGTATACATGTACGAATCAATTGTATAATTTGTGTTTGTATAAAGCGAGAAAGAGAGAAAGACAAAAGAAAATTGGGCAGGGGAGGATCTGTATTTGTATAATTATACGTGTATAGGACGAAAATATATGTATTTGTATATACAATTTTCTCTCGCTTAATACAAACATAAACGCAATTTATACATTTGTGTTTGTATAAAAGTGAGAGTGGCGAGCGAGATCTGAGAGAGTGGCGAGCGAGATCTGAGAGAGTGTCGAGCGAGATATTCAAGGAGAGAGGCGAATGATAAATGTTTGCTACGGGTTACAATTAAATCAAATTGTGGTTATACCATTTAATTAGAATTAATAATTTGCTATTTTACACAATTTTCCCTAATCGTCTGAAAATTGATTATTTATCATTTTGAAAAAATTGTTTTTCCAATTTATGGAAATTAATACTATATAAAAGGAAATTGTGTGTTATGTTAAGTACTACCTAAACATCACACAAAATAACTATTTTACTAGGAATTACGTTGATTATAGTATTTGGAAATTTTGTTTTCGTAACTTATGGAAATTTAATATAAAGGAAATAATGGCATAACTACTTAATAGGAATCTGTTTCCTTAAAATTAACAAAGTTTGTCCTACTTAGGGTTCTTGGCTATTTTAACTCTTGAAATTATTTTGGTTAACTAACATAATTTATTAAAAAAGGAATTTTCTAACATTTTGAGACTTTTGACGTACTAATAAGTAATAAAGAAAAAAACAGGAAAACTTTAGAGATTCTTGTTTTTTTATTTTATTTTATTTTTGGAACTTCAGAAGTACTTGGAAATTATATTTTCCTAAAGTACTACGTGTGTTTCCTTAAATTCTATTCTTGGAAAGGCAAGGAGACATTTAATCTACTCCTATAAAAAGCCTCATAAACTCATTCGTTCAAATCACTTGTATTCAGGTTCAGAGGTCTTGATTAATCGTTAGTGTAAAACTATAGCTATGACTTTTTTCGGAAAAGCAATGTTGGTCGTGTTGGTGGTGGTGATGGCTACTTCGGGATCCACCATGGCTACTGTGTATCAAGTTGGTGATCTTGCAGGGTGGACATTCAACTACAATTACAATGAATGGGGTTTTTTCAAGCAATTTCAAGCTGGTGATACCCTAGGTAAGATATCTTAGTCATCATCATTTGAAGCAAATAGTTATAGTAGGGGAAATTTATATATAGGATAACGTTATATATAGTACTAAAATTAAATAAAACTTTAAACGTGAGTTTTAATATAATGTTAAAAGTAGAAGGTAGTCAAATTAAATAGTCAATGTTACATGTTACATTGTCAATTAAGACACAGACATAAATCAAACTAGTTTCATATTGAGCTTTGTTTTTTGCAACTACAAAAATGCATACATTTATAACCAAATTTTTAAACGCCAACACATTTATTAATTCATCTGAGTAAATTGAGATGCAAAGCCAGTATTTCGAGTTTATAAATTTTCAAATCTAAACTTGAGTTCTTACTAAATTACTTAGACATATCGAGTAAATTATTGAGTTATGTCAAACTTTGATTTTTATGCAGTTTTCAATTACGATCCACAATTGCACAACGTGATGCAAGTTGACATCAACGACTACAACTCATGCACAGCTAGTAATCCACTTGCCACCTTCAACTCTGGTAGTGATTCAATCACCCTTGACACTCCTGATGGAGACTACTTCTTCATATGTGGTATTCCTGGTCATTGTGCATCTGGACTCAAATTACACATCAAAGTTATTCCAACTACAACAACAACAACTCCTCCTCCTCCTCCTACGACAACAAATACTCCATCAACTCTTCCTCCTCCTCTTCCTACGACAATGAATAATCGTTATCCTTATCATTTTCCTACTTCTTCAAAAAATCACTCTTCTGCAAGCACTACTGCTTATTCATTCAACATGTTATTTGCATTGTTTCTTCTACCCATGGTTTAGACATTACACTGCAAGAGGTCATATAGTTTTCTTACTTAGGTTTATTTTTGTCTGGAATGGCTTTTTATTTGGAAGTATTGATTTTGTAAGTGGTTGTTTTACCAATTTATTAAAGATAATATTAGATTATGATTTATAGTTAGTTATACTATTGTTACTTGTTTCTCTATTTCATATGAACTGAATTTTTGAGGCTTTATTCATTGTTTAAAATAATTTTGATTGTTCAAAGTTCAAGATGGATGTTTGAAATTTTTTCATATTTGTCATTTCATTTGTTGAAGTTTTATATTTTCTAGGAGATAAATTACACTATTTACAAAGTTATATTTATGATTTCACAATGAAATATAGTGGAAATTATGATCTAAATTATGTCCTTAAATATTTTTTTTAATATGTATGCATTACATCACAAATTCAGTTAATATTGAATAGAGCAAATAGTATTTTATATTTATTTAATGACCTATTTAAGATATTGGCATTACTTCCTTAACTAATTGGCTAATGTCAAGTAGGGGTGTTCAAAATCTTGCAGAAATAAGAAGAGGATCTTTACTGTTAGATATACTTATGGCAATACCTTAACTGATCTGAAGATATCCCATCGCACTACAGAAAAACAACTTTTAACGGTAATAAAATATACACATTAATAAAGAGTGCTAAAGTCTTTACTTACATTAGTTAAGTGTCATTAAATTCAATGTCTCTAAAGCTTTAGAGACATATATAAAGTGTGTTAATTGCCGCTAAAATACATATTTAACGGCAATAAAGCTATTGTTGTTAATTAATTGATGCTAAAAATTATTTTTATTTTTATGTAGTACTGTCAAACACTTAATTTGCACGATTATTAAATTCGTATCACTAGTCAAAAAGTATAACCATATATAAGATAAACTACACCATGATAAAGCCACAATTTATAATCGTGTATATGTTACAGTAAATTTAGGAAGAAGGAGAAGAATATGTATGTTTTGAAATCCTTTTATAATTCTAAAGGACACAACTTTTCAAATAGTTATGCCTCTTTCCATTTATTAATAAATAAATATATAAAAATTATATATCATTTATTTATAAAAATAAATCCGAATTAACCCACACAAGTGATCCGATCCAATTTCCTTCGAAATTGTTGGTGAGGAAAGTTGAAATAGGTGAAATCAAGCAGGCATTATGAAATAATGTGGTGACAAGGCCCGTGGCCCTTGGTATGGCAATAAATTCTTTAAATACTATTGGAGCATTATGAAAGAAATCTCATAGCAGTAAAATCCTGAGAGCATGGACCAACATTCACTACGATAAAAATATTTTTTAGTGATAATAAATATGCGAGTGTTGTCAAAGCCTATATCAATATTAGTTAATTATCATTGAATCCAACATCACTATAGAATTTAAAAACATTTATAAATAGTGCTAAAATGTAACTATTACTAATAATTGCTTCTAGAAAAATATATTTAGCGGCAACGCTGTTAAGTAATTAACTCTAAAGATCATTTTTAGTGAAGTAATTGTTATCACGCTGATCCCAAAGAATGAGTATATGAAGAGACTTTTTTTTTTTTTTTGATAAAATGGAGATATTATATTAATAGAAACTAATATGCATTATTACAAGGGAATGGAATGGCAGCTAGTCTGCTAGAGCTATTTTCAGGATAGGCTTCATCGTTATTACAATTTCCAGGATCTATTAGAGTCCTTTTCAACCGAACAAAAGGAGTTCCTACTTTATTTGCTTTCACCTTAGTAAGTACAAACAAATGTGGAACTGTCCATTGGTCAAAACAGTTTGCTTGTTGCATCTTTGATCCCTCTTTAGCTAATGCGTTTGCTACTTGATTTTCTTCCCGAAAGCTATGTTGGATGAAGAGGTTCCCTAGTTGGTGAAGCAATGCCCTGCAATCATTCAAAATATTGATATAAGATGGGTGATTAGTTGAAATCAAATTAATGACCTCTGTGGAGTCCATATTGATTTCCAATGGTATTAACCCATTTGAGAGAGCAATATCAAGGCCTTTTAGCAGCGCCATGATTTCAGCTTTGGTGGCCATTGTGTCATATATGTTACCCATATATCCAAAAATCCAGTTGTCGTCTTTGTCTCTGATTACTCCTCCAATTCCTCCCTTTTATAGGTTTCCATAAGATGATCCATCAGTATTCAACTTGTATCCATTGGATGGAGGCTTCCATTGTACGTATACAATTTTGGTTTCGTTCACTTTCTGATTTTTCCCAGTTAAATGCATGAACTCCATAGCATGGTTAAAAGGAGTATTCATTTGAATGTTGTTTTTTGTGTTATTATGATAGTTTTCATTTCTGCACAGCCAAATATTCCACATGTAAAAAGGAAAAGCATCACACCATTGTAATTGTATTTTGATCGTGATGCTAAGGTCCTTTAGAAAGTCCAACCAATGCTTATCAGGGTTGTTGATGAACTTTTTAATGGTGTAAATGATTCCCATATTTTCCCAAAGCTTTCTTACGTTGGGGCATTCTAGAAAAATATGTTTTGTGGTTTCTGGTATATTACAGTTATAACAATTTTTATTTATGTCTATTCCTATTGAGCTCAAGTAATTACTAGTAGGGAGTCTTTCATGTTTGCATAGCCACGAAAAAAAATTAATTTTATTTGGACAGCGTAGCTTCCAGATCCAATTAAAATTTTGGGTTTGGCTTGAGAGAACGATTTTATCATTTTTAAGTCGATGATAAACTGAGTTCGTAGTCGGGATACTTTTTTTATCATAAAACCAACTTGATTTATCATGTTTATCTAAATTTTGGGATATATAAGTACAATTTATGAGATTTATGATCTTTTCAGGTAGTTCGAAAGATAGTTTTCCTAAATCCCAGATACCATTACTGGTGACTATATCATCCACCGTCATAGTAGATTCCTTCATGGATAGTGGACCATGAATCATATCTCTAATCGTTCTATGGTTTGGGAGCCATCTATCTAGCCAAAAAGATGTTGAGGATCCGTTTCCTATAACCCATTCCATTCCACGTTTAAAAATATCCCATCCTAAACAAATATTTTTCCAAGTCCTGCTTCTAATGGTTGCGTTACGTTCATGGCTTGGGAAGACACCAGATTTAGTGTATTTATTTATAAGGATGGATGCCCAAAGTGATTGACGTTTATTGAATAGGCGCCAGGATAATTTTGTTAGAAGAGCAAGGTTTTTGGTTTTTGTATTTTGTGCATGAATACCCCCCCCCCCCGTGCCTTATCCTGAGTAAGTATATCCCATTTGATAAGGTGTATTATTTTTTTGGAATCAGTTGTTCCCCAAATAAAATTTCTTTGTATTTGATCAATTTTTTTAGTGACACTACAAGGTAAATTTATATATTGCATCACATGTATGGAGATATTGTTCAAGCATGCCTTTGCAGTCGTTCGTCCTGCGATATTTAAAAACTTAGTCTTCCAACTAGCTAAATTTAGACTACAGATTGTCTATTACAAACTGATAGTCTCTCTTAGTAGGTTTCTTATGAAAAATTGGAAAACCTAGATACTTTCCAAAGTTACACCCACTTTTAATTTGCATAACACTGGATATGTGAGTTTGTGTCTCCTTAGGGAAATTCTTAGAGAAAAATATTTTAGACTTAGAATGGTTTATTGTTTGTCCAGAGGCTGCACTAAATTCCTCCAAAATTCTCTTGATATTACGGCAATTCTTGTCTTCTGCCCTAGTCATTAAATGTCAAATCATCAACAAAGAAAAGGTGTGATATATTAGGTCCTTTGTTGGAAATTTTGATGGGTTTCCACCGTTTTTGGTGCACCTCTGACTCAATTCTCCTAGAAAGGATTTCCTACATAATATGAAGATATATGGTGATAGAGGATACCCTTGTCTTATTCTCCGAGTAGGTTCAAAATAATCAGTACGATTTCCATTTACTAGTATTGTCACACTACTAGTTGTGATGCAAGACATTATTAGATTTACTATGTTGGTGGGAAAGTTGAAGTAATGGAGGGTACTTTGTATAAAGGACCACTCAATTTTGTCAAAAGCTTAAGATCTACTTTTAAAATCATGTTTGCATGTTTTCCTTTCATTTTCCTGAAATGCGACACGATTTCCTGGATGATAATGGCGTTGTTGATCGCTTGTCTATTTTTTAGGAAGCTTGTTTGGCACGGCCCGATAAGTTTGTTCATTAATGGTTTCAAGCGGTTTGCAACTATTTTAGTTATGGTCTTGTAAGTAGTATTGCAAAGGCTAATTGGACGGTAATCCTTTAGGGTACATGCATTTTTATTTTTTGGTATTAGACATATATGAGTCATATTAATTTCCCTAGGAATGCATTCATTTTTTAAAGCATTTTTGCATAGGGAGATGACAAACTCTCCAACTATATTCCAATATTTTTGGTAGAAGAATGGGTGTAATCCGTCAGGCTCTGGTGCCTTAAAAGGTTGAAAAGACTTTATAGCACTAACGATTTCCCCTTCAGCGGGAATTTCTCCTAGTTGGGAAATATCCTCAGTTTCTAGTGTATTTAGACCTACTTCAAGTGAAGTTTTAAGGGACCTTGTATTAGTAGTCCTAAATAGATTGGAAAAATGGGAGAAAATAAGTTCTTTGATGTTATTGTGATCGTAGAGCGATTCTCCAGATTTATTTTGTAAGGCAATAATTCTATTTCTTCGCCTTCTATTAAGTGTGGTAGTGTGAAAAAAATTTGTGTTGGAGTCTCCCTCGTTTAGCCAGTTTACTCTGGATTTAAGCTTCCAAAAATCTTCTTCCAGTTTTAAGATATTATTATATTCATTAATGAGCTCATTTTCAAGTTTTCAAAGGAAGGAGCTTGTTGTGTAGTTTGGAGAACTTTGAATGCCATGTATGCGCCTGCTAACTCTCCTCTTTTTATAAAAAATATTTCCAAAAACATTGAGATTCCACCTTGTAACATTTTTAATAAATTCAGGTATTGCATCAGTGATGCTTAGTTTGTTTACACAGTTGTCATTGATGATGTTGACTAAGTCAGGGTGGGAGACCCACATTGATTCAAATCTAAATATTTTGTGATGGTTATTTCGATAGTATTAGAATAGGGATATTAATAAAGGACAGTGGTCAGAATGAGTACGGGGCAGATGACGTACTTGAGCATTGGGAAATTTAATGAGCCACTCATTATTTACAAAGAAGCGGTCAAGACGTTCAAAAATAAGTTTTGACCTATTTTTAAAATGTGTATTTAACCATGTGTATCGGTTTCCCTTAAAACCCATATCGATCAACTCACAATAGTTAACTACATCCCAAAAATTATTCATACGAGGTGTACTAATAGATTTCCTCCCTGTTTTGTCAGAGTTACTCATAAGTTCATTAAAGTCCCCTCCAATAAGCCATTTACCGGTACAACTATCTTTAATAGTTTTGAGATTTTGCCAAAGAATTTTGTGAATGTTCATGTGATTACTAGCATAAATACAGCTGAATAACCATGATTCACTTGTAGAACGAATTTAACCATGGTGTGGATTTCCTGGCTAGTAGTTGCAATGTTATCTAGCTCCAGTAGATTGTCGTCCCAAAGGACAACTAAACCACCTGATTTCCCCACTGCCGAGACTTGAATCATTCTTGTAAAAGGGAAATCATCAACAAGAGACTGATGATCTTACATTTTGGTTTCTACGAGAGCAACTAATGGAGGTTTATGCCAGTCCAATAGGGTTCTAAAATTCCTCCTAAAATCATCATTATTACTACCCCTACAATTCCATATTATTTGATTCATTTAAATGTTTAGGTTTGGTGGTGCTATCCATGGTAAGTTTATCTCCAAAAGTGTTGAGCTCTCCATCTCCCTTGAAGTTGGTTCGTTATTAGTACTTGGTTTCTTGTCATTGTCTTCCACGGATGTCTTATAATCTTTTGAGTTTTTTAACTGATTCAATGGACAAATAAGAATGACTCTTTTTTCAAATTTCCCCTCGAATATTTTCACCTTTATTCCTTTTAAGATTGATTTTTCTGTTATTATTTCTATCATTAACTATAGCACTTCTTCTATTTATAATTGAGTGTGCATCATCTTTGATAATAATGGGTTTATCTCTTGGGTTTGTGTCTATGGGTTCCATTGTTCGATCATGTTCTCCAGTACCCGAGGGGGGATAACAAGGGTGGAAGGGGGTCCCCATTCATCTGGTTTAGCTAGTTGGGTCTTGCCATCTCCCATATTGAGAGACGATGGAATGAGATGTGTGGATGAGGAAAATTCGGAGGGGTTTAGAGTAAGCTTAGATTGTTTTGGGTTTGAGGATTCATCAGGATTAATTAAATAACTTACATTGTCAATTAAGTCTAAGTCAATTGGGGTAGACTCGATGGGAATACAATGTAAGTCGATTGATATAGACTTGATGGGAATACATGAGGTATTCAAGGAATTATTTCCATTTTTTGTAGTATTTGTACAAGGAATAAAAAAAATGGAGTTTTGAGTCATTTATTATCTTATTTGATTTAAAAAGATTGCGTACGAGGCATTGTATATTTTGTTCTGGGATGTGTTTATCATTTAAGGTCTTTTCTGATTTGAAGGAGTTCTCTATATTGTTTAAAATTATATTATCCAATGTAGATGTGTCACTTTGGGGAAAGGTACTGTTATTTATTTATGCTTATAGTTGTAGAATGACTGTCAGGTTGGTTGGATGTGGGAATGGCCAGCAATGCCTTATTGTATGTGGGTAGAATAGTCTTTTCCAAGCTATTTTTTGAAATACTTATAGGAGAGGATTCATAATTAGCCTTAGGGGGCAAGTCTGTAGGGGGCAATATAGGGGTTAATACCTTAGCAGCTACTGTTGTTTTCGCCTTTGAATTTTCCATTTGTGGTTTTTCGTTTATTTTTTGGTTCTTTATTACGTCATTGATGACGTCATTAATCTGAGATCTGAATTTCTGAGGAGTACGTACGTTCTAGTTGACGATCCTTTGAGATCGGGTTTTGATGTTTTGTATTGGATTGTTCACCCTGATGGTGTGAGCCTAGATTTTTGTTAGAACTCTTTTTGTATTTAAAATTTTGTAAGGCAAGGAACTTACCTGTGGTGGCATGGAACATATTGACGCTAATACCTGTTTTGATCTCTTGATTTTCCGGTGTTTGACGCTTGCTTTATTTCTTCCTTTTCGCGAATGTTACTGTTTGCCATGGTTGTTCTTCATCTTCATCGTCTACCTGTGCCGAGACACACTTTCCAATGATAGTTGTGTTGACTTTGCTTGTGTTAGTAGTTGGTGTTACCTTAGTTGGGATGAAGCAATTTAGAAGGATGTGTCCAAGAACACCACATTTAACACATAAGACACCAGCACCTTCATAGACAATAGATTGTCTATGGTGTCCAATAAAGAAATGTTTTTAACTGGTATTCCAATGGTTACCTCTATACAAATTCTTGTGTATCGTCCCCTAAGAGTTGCTGAAGTACACACGTCCGTTTTGACTAATTTACCTAACTTTTTTCCCACTTTAGCTAGTATAGAATGGTCATAGAACTCTGTAGGCAACTCTGGCAATCTAACCCATATTGTTGAGAAATTTTCCTTTGATTTCGAGGCCACAAAATTTGGGTGCCATCTTTTCACCGATAGAAAATAGCCATTTACGAACCATGGACCATTTTGTAAGGTTTTTTTTAGATTTTCCTCCTTTAGGAACTTGACTATGAAGTAGTCATGCCCTAGATCAATCAATATTATTTCTTCTGAAACTTTCCACAGTATGGTTAATTTCTTTTTTAGATATTGGTGGCTTATTCTTTTGCCAAATACCTTGACAATAATGGAGAAAGCCCATGGCTGGTAGATTCTTAATTTCTCCTCCGACGATAAGTAGATGCTATCCTCTTCGTCTTTCTCTGTATCTTCCATACCATCTTCGAGTCGACTCCTTCATTTGAAGAAACTTGATTCTATTTCATCGACCATCATATCCGTTAGTTGATTCACTGGTTGGTTTTGCAGATGTGTGTCAGATTGGGGGTAAGGCGTAAGTAACATATTCCTGAAGGATGTTTTGTATATTCTAGATTGATCTTGGACAGTGACCATTATTGACTCCTTTCTGAGAGTTGAATCAGGTGGGGCAAGTGGGTTTAAAGTGTCTTGACAGGTATTCATAGCTTGGATGGGATTAGTTTGATAACTTTTAGAGATAAGGTAGAGCTTCTCTCAGTAGTTGTTGCTCTAGTTTATTTATACTATATGAAGAGACTTTAAAAGACTACAAACCTATATCAAGTTGCAATCTATTTATATAGTGATATGAAGTGCTTTCTAATAGATTAATATTAATAATAAAGTTGTTCCTCTCAAGTATTTCCTCTGTCCACTTTTATTTGTTATGTTGTGTTTTTCGAAAGTCAACTTGATTTATTTTCAAAGTTAAATCAGATTATATTAATTCGATATTTTAAGCAAACAATCAGATATTCAAAAACTATACAAAAAGTATTATAAATTGCAATATTTTGCATACCTATATGATGAAAAAAATACATCCGAAGGAATATTAACGGCAAAACAACAACAAGATGTGTACCTTATAGCTTGCAATGGAAATATTTGTTGTTGATTTTGTTGTCGAAAGGAATTGCTCCATATCTCTCTTTGAATCACACGGAAACCAAGATCGTTTTTGTTCACAAACTAAGAGTCTTCCTTAGTGTGTAGATTGATTTGTGTAAGAAACTTTCTTTTCTGTTTCTTTACTGATCTTTTGTTTTTATCTTTCTCACATTCTTCCTCTCTCCTTTTTTACGTTCTCACATCTGAAAAAAGTTACTCCCACTAGGAGTCTTTTAAGAAGAGGTTGAACAGTTACATTGTAATTGTTCTCTCTTATCCTTTAAAAAGGATTTACTATTTAATTAATTAATTAATTAAATCAGATAGGACAAAAACAGATTAGGTCGGGTTGAGTCGGGTCGGTCCACATGGGTGACCCATCGACCCAAAACTTATATCTCCCACTTCGCAAATGGTGGACAAGACACAAGACAACACAACATCAATCAGACACGCAATTCATACGACAAAAGTTTGTGCGACCTGTGAGCATGAAGAGCTTACCTTTAAGGTTTTACAAGCCCTACATAGGACTATGATCACATGTGGAAAGAATTCACTACAACTTTAAGGACACTATGATCACAATACCCCAGACGTCATTCACTACTTTAGTAGTTACTTATTCGATCCCTCATCCTCTTAAATAGGTGAACTCGAGTTCATGTTTTAACTTTATATACACAATTACACTCGAGTGTAATAGTCGGCCTATGTATACAGGTTGAATTGTTCATTTTAATCATCTTCCCTTTCTACTCGAATCTATATGTTCCATATCAACTGCTTTCTTAGACATGCACTACATTTATGAATCACTCATGGCTATTAGTAACATGCTAAGGTAGCAACACCGATTGAAACTTCAAGAAACAATAAAAGGTCAAAGGGTATTTCATTGAAAAATCATTTTAACATTTTGGGGTCTCACACAATGACGAAGCAGGGAACCATTCTTTCATTGACCCATTAATCGCTTGACACATGTGGTATGAAACACGTGCTACGATGTTTACACCTTATATTGGTGTATGTGTCTCATTCTTTCGATTATTCAACATTGTACAGACCTTGGTCTAAACACCTCCAGATGTTTAACCCTAGTTTCCCTCTTCAGTAATCCTTAAACTCATTTTCTTAGAGAAACTTTTGTCTTGCTCATAAAATAAGTCATAATGTGGTGGTGAAATTTATCACTTCACGTTCCTCGACGTAAAAAGCGATTGCTCGTGTGAGAGAGCTAATCTTGCGACTTCTTCGACACACTTTATTTCTTACAAAATATCATATGCATATTCTACTTGAATATAAATCCAATAGTATTATATAGAAGAGAATATTATAACAATCAAGTTATTTTACAATACTAAAATATCATCAAATCCTACACAAACCTATAGCCTTAACATGTTTTTCAAACAAGTCTCTAGAGATGACCTTTGTAAAAAACATCAGTTGTCATTTCACATGTAGGAATGTATTGTAAAGTTATTTATCCACTTGCCACTACGTCTCTCACAAAGTTATACTTGATGTCAATATGTTTGGTCTTACTGTGATGCTTAGGATCCTTCTTGTATGCGATAGCCGCTTGACTATCACAATATAGAATCACGGGACCCTTAGAATTCTTTGCAATACTCGAATGTTCAAAGAACCTCTTTAACCAAACAGTTTATTGTACTGCAGACACATAAGCCACAAATTCAAATTCCATGGTGGAAAGAGTTGTGCAAGTTTGCTTCTTACTTTTTCATGAAATAGCACTATCATTTAGTAAGAAAGCATAACCGGATGTTGATTTTCTATCATTTCGGTCACCAGCTCAATCATCATATGTATAACCTCTTATGATTAAATCAGATCCACTATAGCACAGTGTATGATCCGCAGTTCCCTTCAGGTATCGAAATATTCTCTTTACTGCTTTCCAATTATCTCTTCCAGGATTGGATTGATACTTGCTGACCAGACTCACGGCATAACAAATGTCTGGGTGAGTACATATCAAGCATACATCAAACTCCTGACAACACTAGAATAAGGAACTTGAGACATGTCTTTCTTTTCTTTTTCAGTCTTTGGACACATTCCAAGGCTTAAAGTTTCACCCCTTGGTACAAGAGTATCCATGCATTTGCAACTATTTATTCGAAAACGTTCCAATATTTTCTTAATATAATTTTCTTAAGATAAACTCAAAAATTTATTGGAACGATCTCTTTGGATCTTAACACCCAATTTATAGTCTGTTTCATCTATGTCTTTCATGTCAAATGATTTTGAAAGTCATGACTTCACAGTTTTCACATACTCCAAATTATTTCCAGCTAATAAAATATTATCGTAAAGAGAAAGAATTACAAAATTTCCCTTGGACTGTTTCACGTAAATGCAATGGTCTTCATCGATCATGGTGAAATCAACTTCTGAATTCAACATTTCGCACAGAGGCTCAACTTCATCTATTTCACCCTTTTTGGGAAAATCATTTTCCAAAAAATCTGACATCTCGTAATATAATTTCAGTAATAATTCCATCATCCAGTTCATCGATGAACACAAACCCTTTGGAGCGTTCAGAGTACCTTATAAAAATGCATTTCTTTTCTTTTGGACTTAGTTTACCAAACTCACCAAAATGATCTTTAATGTATGTTGCACACCCCTACGGTCGTAGATCATTCAGGTTTGTTTATGATCAGTCCAAAGTTCATAAGGAGTAGAAGACACTGATTTAGAAGGCACTTTGTTCAATGTGTAAGCCGCAGTCAATAATGCATCAACCCAGAAAGAGATAGACAAATTTGCCTACATCATCATTGATCTTGTCATGTCTAATAAAAGAATTATCCTACCATAATTTAGAACTAGCGGCAATTGTTTTCGCCTTAAAGATTTGAAGGAATTACACATATGGTGTTCATGTTGATGTCTTTACCGACCACAAAAGTTTGCAATATGTGTTCAAGAAAAAGGATCTGATTTTTTGCCAAAGGAGGTGGCTTGAGTTACTAAAATATTATGACATGAGTGTCCTCTATCACCCCATCAAGGCGAATGCAGTGGCGGATGCTCTGATTCGACTATCAATAGGTAGTGTTGCTCATGTAGAGGATGATAAAAAGGATTTGGTTTGATATATTCGTAGATTGGCATGTTGGGTGTTCGGATAGTTGACTCTAATGAAGGTGATTTTATGGTTCATAATGAATCAGAATTGTCCTTTGTGTTTGATGTAAAAGTCAAGAAGGGTCTTGATCTGATCTTGGTTGAATTAAAAGAAGTGGTGCATAGAAAAATTGTTGAGGCTTTCTCCCAAGGGAGAGATGGTGTGCTTTGATATCAAGGTCGTTTGTGTGTTTCCAATGTTGATTATTTGAGGGAGAAGATTTTATCGGAATCCCATAGTTCTGGATATTTGATTCATCCTGGAGCTACCAAGAGGTACCGTGACTTGTGAGAGGTCTATTGGTGGAATGGGATGAAGAAGGATATTGTAGAGTTTGTGGTGAAGTGTCCTAATTGTCAACAAGTGAAAGTTGAGCATCAAAAGTTGGGAGGTTTGTCCCAAGACATTAGCATTCCTATTTGAAAGTGGAAAGATCTGAAAATGGACTTTATTGTTGGTTCACCCCGGTTGCATGGAGTGCCCTTATCCACTATCTCCTATCGTGGTACTCAATTTACTTCTTAGTTTTGAAAGTCTTTCCAAAAGGGTCTAGTCACTCGTGTTAAGCTTAGTATGGCATTTCATCCCCAATATGATGGGCAAGCGGAGTGTACTATCCAAACGTTGGAAAATATGTTGAGAGTTTGTGTGATTGGCTTCAAGGGTAATTCAGATGATCATTTGTCTTTTATTGAGTTTGCTTATAATAATAGTTATCATTCGAGTATTGGTATGGCTCCATTTAAGGCTCTTTATGGTAGGAGGTGTAGATCTCCTATATGTTGGTTTAAAGTTGGTGAGGTTGCCTTGATAGGTCTCGAATTGGAATATGAGGCTACGGAGAAAGTTTGATTTATTAGAGAAAGATTGAAAATGGCTCAAAGTCGACAAAATTCCTATGCCGATGTTATAAAGAGAGATCTATAATTTGATGTTGATGATTTAGTTTACTTGATAATTTACCCATGAAGAGTGTGATGAGGTTTGGAAATAAAAGGAAGCTTAATCCCCGTTATGTGGGCCCATATCAGATTTTGAGGTGTATTTGTAAGGTTTCTTATGAACTTGATTTGCCTAATGACTTGGCATTGGTACATCCAATTTTCCATGTCTTTTTGTTGAAGAAATGTGTAGACGATCCGACATCTATAGTACCATTGGAGAGTCTTGGTATAAAAGAGAACCTTTCTTTTGAAGAGGTTACGGTTGAGGTTTTGGACCGGCAAATTAAGAAGTTAAGAAATAAGGAAGTTGTATTCATAAAGGTCTTATGGAGGAATCAAAGGATTGAGAGTGCTACTTGGAGGCCGAGGCTAATATGATGTTTTGTTACCCTCCATCTCTTTCCCTCTGATCCTACTCTAGCTAGAGGTATTTAGTTCCCCATGGTTTATCCTCATGTCTTAGTCATTCTCATGGTCTCTCATGCATGCATGTTCATGAAAACTTTCCTTTAAGATTTTGATTTAGCTATGATTGATTTCTTCATGATTATGTGCATTTGTGTATGACTTGCATGAATACCTTACGAAATAATGTTTTTAATATGTTAAGTTAGGAGTTGATGTTTCACCTTGATTATGTGTTGTTGATGAAGTTGTGTTCTTGTCGGGCTGTTAGATCTTGTTCTTATCCTCCTTATGATGTCTTGGGTCCAAATTCAAGGACGAATGTTCTCTAGGGGGAGACACCTCGAATTCGGAAAAGAATAAAAATGTAATTTTTTTGGGTTGTAGGCATGACCTATGGCTCCCACCTATGATTGGTAGAAGCATCTACTGACAGTAGATGGCATCCGTAGGAGAGGGGAAATGAAGTTAAATTTTAAGGAAAGGGTTAGGACCTATGGTGGCCATGTACGGACCGTAGGTAGACCTACCAACCGTACATGGGCCTCGTCGAATGATGGTCCAGATCAAAGTTTCTAAACCTTATCTACAGTTGACCAGGACGGTCCATAGTAGGACCTACGGACCGAAGGTTTGAACTGTAGGTGAGGCTTGACAGTTATTTTAAAGGAATTCTTTGGTCTTTTCCTAATTGTTTTAACCCAATACTATATCATTTTGCCTTCTACCCTAAGCCCTATGTAAAGAACTTT
>JAJOOS010004370.1:0-17166 GCA_029582725.1 Solanum chiquidenum | reverse complement strand
TCTATAATTGTATTATTCTTAGTCTGGTATGATAATATTTCATAGTTTATTGCCAAAAAAAATAAATTTACCCATTAATTTTAATAGTTACAAACCCAAAACAAAACAAAAATAAAACTAGTGTGGAAATTAAAACTTGACTTTAAAGGACACGTGGCAGCCTCTCAGCAAAACCAAAAACCATATGCTCACATTTTGGGACCTATTTTCGCTATTTATGAAGTAAGTTAAATTGCAGTAATTACTTTTGGTTTCACATTGATAGAATTTCATTTGTATTGATGATTAAAATGTAAATATCATTACATTGACTAGCTAACTAAACTCAAATTTGCATACATGATAGAAATGTACATAATCTCTAAAGTAAACCAAAATATGTTTCAAATCTCAAAAAAAAAAATTGATTTATGATTTTATAGTTATTGTGTCTTCACCTATAATTTATTATTCAAATTATATATTATGATACATTAAGTTGTTTAAAAGTTGCTCATAATGTGGTTATATGACACCTTAAATGATGAAAGTTGCTCTTATTAGTCTTACTAATTTTGATGCACGTGAATTGCACGTGAATATTACAACACTATTTTTAAAAATAACGTGAATATTATTTTAAAAAAACTAGTCACTCTTAAAATCTCTTAGTTACACCTCTTAAATTAGTCACTATATAGATACCTTTTTTTTTGTAGGGGGTAGTGGCTTCTGGATTAGCAATCATTTTGTTGATGTTTTGTGTAAGAATGAGAGGCCCATTGTTCGTGTCTATTTTCAACCCTTTAATGCTTGTATGTGTTGCCATTGCCGGTTCTTTATTTCTAAATGAGAAATTACACTTGGGAATGTATTCTTTTAATTTGCACAATTTGTTGATAAAATATCTTTATTATCTTAAAAAGTATAAGAATAATATTTGAAATTATTATTACATATTATTACCTTTAATAACTTAGCTTACTAATATTATATTAAGGTTTTTAATCTTGTAGCCAACCGTTTGTTTTCTTATTATGGCAGTTGTAAATTGCCTTTATGGCATTGATTTGGGTGTTACAAAAGATCCATGCCTTTATGACAATTATTTGGTCTTAATGTGCATTATATGCACCGCTGATGGTATGTTATTTACCATATACCTATTTGTCTAATATATAGTACTTTTGTGTGTAAAAAGGATGAGAATGAGACATTACATTAAAATAATTTTTCTTTTTTATTTATTTGTTGGGTTTTCTTAAGTAAAATATACTCTTTATTAGATTTTGCTCCTAGTTTTAGTACTAGAAGAGTTTGTTGAATCCTGGGGATACACCTTAACCGGTGAAATATCCTTAAGGACAGTGTCATAGGCACGCCTCAAGCTACGTGATTTCCGTGATTTTCAATAGTTTTACAACAATCTTAAGGATATTTCGATTAACATGGTTCACGGAAATGATTCACCTGTTATTGTTACTGATAATACCACCATTGCTGCTCAAACATCTCATGGTGTTGTCCCTATTGTGCCTTCGCCAAATACTTCCCTGATGTTTCACAAGTGAAAGTTTTTGGTGGACGGAATTTTAAGAGATGGCATGAACGAATTTTCTCTGCTCTTGACATGTATGGAGTGACGTCTGCACGCGCTAGCAGAATCGAAACCGGAGGAATCTGCTTCTGAGCAAATAAATCAATGGATTTATGCAAATAAGGTATGTAAGCACACAATATTAAGTACGCTTTCTAATGAATTATTCGATGTGTATTGTTCTAATAAGGAAGCAAAGGAGATTTGGAAATCGCTACTTGCTAAATATACTACTGAAGGTGCTACCAAACAAAAGTTTGTTATTGGTAATTTTTACAAATGGGAGATGACTGAGGAGAAAGATGTAAAGGTACAAATCAACGAGTTTCACAAACTAGTTGAAGATCTTAAGTCGGAGAAAATTATTTTATCGGAACAGTTCGTGGCTGGTGTTGACACCCAATTTTGACCCTCCCCGATAATAAGTAATTTGCGAGTTTCTTAATTTTCAGACGATTTAGAATAATTACTTTATAAAAGTTAAATATTTTTTTGAGGTAACTTTAAGTAATTTTAGTTGATTTTTATAGTATTTTATAATTATATATGTAATTAGTGTTTCAAATATTCAAAAATCGTCTAAAAAAGATTCTATTTTAATTAAATCTTCAATCGAATTAATTGGGTTTAAAGTATATTCATAATTCGGAGTTATTTAGCTTATTAGCTTAATTATTTTGGAAGCTTGTTTTATTAATTTACTAACTTAGGTTGTGGTTATAATTTCAAATTATTAGTTTATAATTAAGTTAATTAGTTTATCTTGTTAAGATTAAGAAGCTCGTTAGTTAATTGTACCAATTCGCCTTATTTAAATTACTAGCCTTACTTATCCTAATTAACTAAGTTTGGCTACATTTATGATTTTCCATTGGCTATAATATGGATTCCTATGGCCAAAACTCAAATTCAATTCTAGCCTACTTATTTAAGAGAAAAGAGCAATTATTTGGGCCCCACTTCTAATTTCCAGCAGCCCATATTTCCTATTTGCCCAGCCCATTTGTCCGTTTTTCCCATATTCCCTTTTAATTTCCAACCAACCCATTTTTTTTTCAGCCCACACTCCTAATGCTCCTGACCCGACCCAAACTTTCTTCCTTCAACGTTAACCCAGCAGCCCCAACGTTCACAAAAACACAGCAGCGACCAAACAGAGAGAAACCCAGCGACGTGTACGAACAGCAGCAAAAGGCACTTGCCAGCATGCGGAATTTGTCCTTGTGGCCGCGAGATCACTCCACGTCGGCACTCAAGGACGAGAGATCGATCAAGTCCATCCGTCCCCTTTCCTCTTCCGGAATGGGGTTGAAGCTTCAGAAAAAGTGTGTTCCCCTAAAATGGTGAAAGTGATTTTTGGATTTCTAATTTTCGATCCTCCTATCCGTTTTTCAGCCTCCCCCCAAAAAAAATAGAAAACCCTAACTATCCCCTATATATTTTCCCTCTTATTCACTGTTTGGAGGGGGAGGAAGAAGAAAAAAAAAGTTTCATTTTATTTTCTCGAGTAAAATAACGAAGAACAACTTAAGCAAAAAATTAGCCAAAATACATACCAAATACATTTCAAGAAAACAGAGGAAATAGCTAGCTTCAGCGCTCGAGTTCGACACTCTGCCCGACTTTCTTGATCGTTGCTCGAGTCGAACTTGTGTGGTAGAGATTGTCATTGCTTTACTCGTTTTGTCTCAAATCGCTGCCCGGAAAAAGGTAATGTCTACTCCCTTGTTTATTTTTCATTTTGATTCCGTGTATCATATGATAGGCATGTCTCTGTTGGGTCTTCCTTGATCTCATTTTCACTTGCATCAAATATGAATAGTCATGGTTTATTGCCTTTGTTGCTGGAATTCTTGGCTGATCATTGTGTTATTCGTGCATCTCCTCGATTAGATGTTTGAATCCGAATTTATAACTGTTTAAGCTTGGCTTTTGTTTCATTTCGAATCGTGTGATCGTCTTGCTGTAATTCTCATGCCTCATATGTCTCAATTTTGTCTAAGTTTTAGTTTAAAAAAATGCTTACTCTTTGCTGTCGATTCTTTAAAAAAAAATGTGAGGGTTCTATTTTTTTTTTCCAGATTTCGGTCCTCTTTTGTTCATGGCTTAGTGCGCTGAAAATAGAGAGTGTTAGTTTGAGTTTTGGAACATAACTGCTCATTCTCTTTTTAATCTTGTTGTGGTGATTACTTTGACGTTATTTTAAGCTAGTTAATTTTTTTTCTTCCATGTTTAATAGTTCATTCCTCTTCTAAAAGTATGACTCTGTTCTAACGTGTAAGCTTCCATTTTGATCAGATTTGCCTCTAAATTAGTGTTCAAATATGTGATATTGGTATGATGTTATTTGCTCACATATGAGTTGTTGTGGTTTAAGATTGGTTGTTGTGTTCATTACCATGCTAATTTGAATCATTAAGTGGTCCGAGTTATAAGGTTTTCCTAAAAAATGCTTGCGAATCTGTGACATGCTATCCGTTTTTATCAAGTCGAAATGCTTAATCAATGTTTGGAATACGTTGTTCACTATTCATAGCTAATGGGTAGGCAGCAACTTTATTTCTACATTATTATTATTTTTTATTTTTTTTTGTTTGTTTAATTCAACTCATAGTTAACAATATTTCTGTTTTCATATTCTGCATATGTTTATTTGCAGTTTTCTAATGTGGATGTATGTTCCATTTTCCTTTTTGTGCATACTGAAAATTGCTTTAGTCATGTCTTCTTGTATTTTTACTAAAGAGTTGATCTTGCGAATTAGTTGAAGTGTGAATGCTAATCTTTTATCTTCATTTGCATGTGAAATTCCATCCGAGTTCGCTTGGACTCAACCCTTACATATCGTTGAGTTTGTCCTGAGTCAGCCCTAGTCATTGCTGGAAAATGGGAAAGCAAAAATACCGTCTCGAAAAGTAAAAATCAAGCTGAAAATGGCTGGTATACACTGATATACCTATTGTTTACATTGGCATACAGCCGAAAATACAGTATACATGGGTAAAATATGGAAATACAAGCTGAGGAGTGCAAAAATATGAAGTTTGAAGGAGAAATACAGGTTTCAGATGTTGGATAGAAGTCATATACAAGTCGTATACATCCAATGTATACCACTTTCTTTAGAGAAAAGGGCCCAAAAGTCTAAGACAATTTTCATCAGGCCCAACAGCAGAATTTTGGTGGAATAGGCCCAAATCATATTGTGACTAAATTATTTAGACTTAGGACAGGTGGGCCAAAAAACCGATTTAATTGGATTTGGGCCAAAGCCCAAATTTAATATTTCTTTCTCATCTCCTCTTTATTTGTTTGATATTGTATTTGACTAACCTTGTTTATTTTATGGTTTAATTTAATTAAATTTCCATAGATAGCCATTTCATTTTTTATCATATTGAAATTAAAATATTTATATTTTTATACTTAACTTTATTTTTATTACTGGCCTTGCAACTTGCAATTATTCCCTTTAATTGTTTCCCTTAAATATATATATATATATATATATATATATATATATAAAATAGTAATAAAAAATGAGTTTTCTTACTTAGTTAATATTTTCTAAAAATTAGTCGAAGTCACTTTAGTCAAATCGCCGGTCAACCGCAAGTTAGCGGGCATTCCGAGGACCTAACACCTTCTCGGAATGTACATTGAACTTCGAACCCTTTTTGTTTTTGATTGATTTTTATCTGTTCAAGTCTTTTGAAAATTTTAATTTTTTCTTGATTTTTTACTAAAAAATTAAGTGGCGACTCTGTCCTTTTGGAAATTCGATTTCTCTTAAATCATAAATTTGATCAATTTTTTGAAAACATAGTCATTTTTTTTTATTTATATTTTTCAAGTAAAACAACTGGTATATTGATTGAAAAACTACCAGAATCTTGGAATGACTATAAATAAAATTTGAAGCACAAACAAAAGTTATTCTCTCTTGAAGATTTGGTGAAACACATCATCATTGAGGATACCAACCGAAAGCAATCATATTTTGTCAAAGCAAAAGAAATCGCTACAAAAGCCAATCTAGTGGAAGACAATAAGTCTCACAATAAAGATAACAGGTATGAAAAAGAACTTGATTCTAAACTCAGGGTCAACAATCAAAATTTCAAGAAAAAAGGTAATTGTTTTGTGTGTGGCAAACCAGGCCACCATGTAGTTCAATGTAGAAACAGAGCTGGGAAAAATGATAATCCTGTTAAGCCAAGAGTAAATCTAGCTGAAGCAGATGATATCATAGTGGCGGTCATTTCTCAAGCTAATCTTGTGGCCAATGTGAGTGACTGGGTGATAGATTCAGGTGCTACTAGGCATATTTGTGCCAATAAAACAGATTTTGTGTCTTACACCCAAGTCAATGAAGGAGAAGAAGTTGTGTATCTTGGTGATTCTTCAACCACTCAAGTCCTTGGAAAAGAAAAAGTTCTTCTCAAACTCACATCTGAAAAAACGTTGGCATTGGCCGAAGTGCTGCATGTTCCTAGTATACGAACCAATTTGGTTTCCGTGGGATTATTAGGAAAGGTGGGTGAAAGTTGCATTTGAATCTGGTAAGGTAGTGATAACCAAGAATAATGTGTTTGTGGGTAAAGGGTATTGTAATCAGGCTTATTTGTTCTCAATGTTTCTCAAGTCATGAAAGAAGATGCTAGTACTTAATTTTTTACTTTTGACATGCTAAATTGGAACCATTTGAATAAATACAAATTTGATGTTTTGATAATAAAATTGTCTCCTATGTTAATGATTAGTTTTCAAAATGTTAAGGATTGGAGGAAAAGAAAGAGACATTAACGTGTTGGTGGTTTGAATTATGAAATTATTTTCTAAAATTAGTTTTGGGTTATAAAAAGTAGAAAAATATCTTCTTCTTAAATAATAAAGAGACTTGCCAATTGGTTGTTATTGATTTCCTTTTTATTAAGATTTTAAATGGAAAAACAAAATACAAAAGTATGTTGTTCATTTAATGATGCAATTTGATTCTATAATTTAATTTTTTCTTGTGATCACTAGATGAATGATGATATATAATTTTTAAGTGAAGTTATATAAAGCTTATCATTTATATGATGAAATGCTTATTTGAAAAATTGGTTGAACTTGTTATATAGAAATATTATTTTCTAAGTTGAACTTTTTGAAATATGGGGGTAATGTACTTAATGTGGTCTTGTTATTTGAAATTCAATATATGTTTATCTATTGTGTTGATGATTTAAAAATCAGCTAAATATATTGGAGCTAGTTGATAATGATGTTAAGTGGTTAAGTAACCTCCATATGGTGATTACATAAGTTTGAGACAAAGAGTAACAGAACATTGTTAAGAGATGAAATTATATCCATGAATTGTGTGAAGTCATAAGTGAATTTGGCCAATTCTTTGACTAAAAATTTGGGGGAGAAATTAATAATTGAAGTTTCAACGAGAATGGGACTATTGTCAAGTTATATATCAAACATGATGGTAACCCAACCTATGTGATTGGAGATCCCATAAATTAGGTTCATATGGGTAATAACAAGTCATCGTTTGATCTTGTGCACTATAATTTTTTGTCCCATCTGTGATCTACTATGGTGTGCATATAGTGCAAATCTGCAAGGAAAGTGAGGTTGAGTTGTGAACTCTTAATCTATAACCATATCCTTTATAGGTGGTGTATTGCTCTGCAGAATACACTTGATGGGTGAACCTATATGAGTGTGGAGTGATGCCGCTTCTATGAAATTGTGACGGATTTCTAAAGCATTCATGAATACCAGGAAACGTGCATGGTCTCTTAGCGCAAAACCGCGATAACGACAAAGATTGTGCATGTATAAAGTGATAGAATAAGACTCTAAGCTTACGACAAAATTTTTGGTTCAAAGAAGTTTTAAACTTCATCATTTGTTCTGTAAGATTAATCTTATTTTATCTAGGTCTGGTTCATAGTCTTCGAGACACCAGATTCGAAGCATTATTCTTTCTTTTGAAAATCCAGCGATTATATATATATTTTTAATTATTATATTATTTCTTAATAATCTTTTTAAGATATATGGGGGATTGTTGATAAATATCTTTATTATCTTAGTATAAGAATAATATTTGAAATTATTTATTAAATATTATTACCTTTAATAACTTAGCTTACTAATATCATATTAAGGTTTTTAATCTTGTAGCCAACCGTTTGTTTTCTTATTATGGCAGTTGTAAATTGCCTTTATGGCATTAATTTGGGTGTTACAAAATATCTATGCCTTTATGACAATTATTTGGTCTTAAAGTGCATTATATGCACGGCTGATGGTATGTTATTTACCATATACCTATATATCTATACTAGATGAGTGTCGCCCGTGCTAAGCACGGGCCCAACATTTTGAGCCAAGTAATATTAATATTTTGCACCAGCAATGATACTGTCATTCATTCCTCAAATGGTCAGGACTTGACTTTTAGTTCCTTGTATGTTTGCTATAATAGATGTCTAAAATCGCACATAAACAACATATAAAAGCACATGCATTCTTTTTAAGATAGGCAACAATCTTCAAAATTACACGTGCCCAACTCTTCCCATAAAATTCATTGCAACCATAGCTTCATAGGTAAGAACCAGTAGCCCCATCACCACCATCTGTATACATCTAAGTGAAAATTAACTTTGAAATTCACAAAAAAAAAAGAGCACAAACAATGTGTTTTGTCTACATTTTGCCCCTAGAAAAATGAATAGATTTATCACTTGTGTCTATCATTCATCATCCAAACCTGAAACAAAAAAACCTATTAGCCTGAATAAATTCATCAGTAGTACTTCAAAATTGTTGTTCCATCCATATCAGATCCTACAAAAATACACTACTTTTGAAGGATCCGAACCCAACAACATTTTAAGAGAGTCTAAGCACCATAGTCTCTCAGTCAAAACTTCTGAATCAATCACATGATTAGATGGTTATGAATCAATCACAAAACATTGACTTTTAGCAACCATTTTTTAACCGTTGGATATGATTTCGATCACTATAAATTACTTGCAACGATCAATATTTCTTCCATCTTGTTCAATGCATTTGTGTGCACTCAAATGGCCCGACAGTTGCCTTGGACTCCTGCATCCCTGAAACTGGATTGGAGAAAGCTACCAAGCTTCTCTTCTTTCATATCCAGTTCTTATAATTTAGTTCTAAGCTAAAATTCCTTCTTTTTATGAGTTTGGATAAGTTAATTGAGTTAATAAAGTAGTCTTTGATCAAGCTGAGTACAAATATAGAAGGTAAAGGTACAACCTTTAACCAAACAACAATTGTAACATAACTTGCTTCTTCTATTTATTTGCCATAAATTCCACATCAACTTGAGCTTGAGATTTCTAGGTTCGTTTCATCAATCAATGTTGGTATTTCAGACACAAATTAATGGTGTCCTCAATATACCTCATAGTTTTTACTCAACTATATACATAGCATCAAGATTTTAGTTATTCTTATGGATCTCAATATGTTTGGCTAACTACGATGGAATACAGTCATTTTAAGTAGAATTCTTTCTTACGATATGTCAAATAGAACGGGTCATGTAATAGCACATATGAAAATTTCACCATGAAAAAGTCCAAGAAGATGAAATGAACTTACTTGGCAAAAGAGCATTTGAACTCCCCCTTCAAGAAACAAGAGTCTCATTCCCAATTTATCAACATAGTAAATAGAAACCACAGCGGCAATGACATTGACTCCACCAGTGGTCTGTGGTCACAGAAGACATGAGTGAAGTATCAACAACAAAACCAATAGTCTTAAGCAACACTGGTGTATATAACAAAATCACATTGATTCCACTAAGTTGCTGGAAAAATGGAATCATGATTGTCATTGTGAGATGTGGCGTATATTTCTTTTGCAACAAATTCCTCCAAGGGTGTTCACTTTTCCTAGAAGTCCCAGTTGCCACAACTAAATCATTGAGCTCTTTATCTACATCTTTAAATTCCCCTGATTTTCTTCAGCTAAGCTTTGACTTCAACGTGGTTATCATGATCGATCATGGAATTGGGATCTCAGAGAGAAACAATGAGCCTACTGTGATGATTAATACAGGTACCATGGCACCTCGTAAGCTCAACCTCCATCCCCAATGAATCTTGGCAAATAAATAGTTCAACACATGGGCTACAAGTATACCAATTGTGACGGACAGTTGAATCAACGTTGAGTGCTCCTCTGTATTTGTATGGAGCCATTTCAGATAGGTATAGTTGCACACATTGCAATTCAATGAAATAAAAACAATGTTAACCATCCTTCAACAAAAATATCAAGCTAAATGAAATTAAAAGAAGAAAACAACAAATAGTTAGTCCTTCACTGTGATTAAAAGACAGTGACTCTTTCTACATAGGATAACTCTCTAAATTCAACATTCTACCTAACATGTTTAATACCTCAAGATTCAGATAGTATTTTAATACATTATACACATCTTTAATTTAACATCACAGTTCAACTCCAACAGTTTGTTGGACTTGCAGTATGCATATCACAAATTTGTTGCTATAAAATCAGTAGATCTCAAACTTGGCCAAATGAAACAATTGTGGCAGTTGAACAATATGAGGTTTTAGTTTTGCGATTATAATACACAATACTTTATCAATTTTAAGAAAACATCACAGAAAAGGAGGTGTCAATATACACTTTCTGTGTACTTGAAAAGATAAAAAAAATAAAATCAAATTACAATAAAAAGGTACTCCAAACTCAACACTATAATCTTACTTTCAAGTAAGGTGCTCTGAACTTGATACTACAAATTGTAAATAATAAAAGCTATCCAAAATCAATAGTAAATGTAACTGGCCGAAACAATGAAAAAGAAAGTATTTTATTGTGCTCACTTCTCTTGGGAACTTTCAGTTGTAGTTTATTAAATTTCATCACGAAGATTAACATTCCTACTACAACAATTAAATTGACCTCCTATGTTTCATCAATGATCTATTAAAGTTCAATGATATTTAATGAAACCACTGAACTTTATAGTACAACTCTTTCTTCTACTCAAGGCAGGTTAAGCATGCATGCATATTACGCTAAAGAAAAGCCACAATGAGAAATTGAAAAGAACTACTAATGAAGCACATTATACCAAAAATTTGTAAGTGATATCCATCTAAAATAACACATGTTATGAAAAGTAGGGGACACTCTATGAATTTTTCTTTTTATAAATATAATTGTTGTAGCCTAGAAGAGCCCTTATATATTGTTCTAAGAAGTTTTTCTTCTCCGTCTTCAAATTTCCACAACCCCGCTTCTACTTGTTGACAAATATCTTGTCTTTGGTTAGATACACTTATTATAAGAAGAGTATTAGTTTCTAAAATTCATTTAGTAAAATCTGTCAAATGCTTAACTCAAATAGAAAAGTCTTCACTTTAACCATGAAAGTGGAGACTTATTTATGGCAGCAAGCTTTCACTATTACGATATGTTCAAGCAACAACAAAACAAAGATAATTGAGGTATGCAAATAGCAAAAATAGTGTCAATACTTATTGGAAAACTAATTTGTGTAAGATAATTTTCTGCGTGTTCTTTCCCTCACATATAAGGATACTCTGCAGATCATCCAAGAACTGATTGGGCATAAAGTATCTTTATCTCCGAGATCATTGTAATGGGCAGACATACAACTTTTCCATTTTTCTTGTGCTACGTAGTTTCATTTCTTCTCAAATTAAACTACTCTTTTCTTTAAACTGGTGAGTTTAAAGAATGGTAGCTCTAGTATCTATCCTATAATGAAAGAGCAAAAAGGATTAGGGAACTATGGAGGAGCAAAAGAAAGAAGATATAGAGCCTGTTTGGATCGACTTTGACTTAATTTTATTATTTTGACTTAGAAATAAGTGCTTATAAGTATTTTGGCTTAATCAAGTATGAGTTACCTTAGAGATAAAGGAGTAAAAGAGAATTTTAACGGGCACTTAATCAGGTATGAGGTACCTTATGGAAAAAGGAGTAAAAGAGAATTTTACAATTATCCTCAACAACAGTTATATGATGATTAAGTTTGAATATGGTTATTCCAGGATTATGGCAATTTGCAGTTAATTTCACTGCAGGCTTTTGTTAAAATAAAGGTTATTGAAAGGCTGTGTGTAATTGAAAGGCATGTTCTCCTTAGTGTCTGAGATTTGAGAAAAAATTTGTGTCCAAATAGCACTTACCAATAATCATGACAACTAATATGTCCTTGTAGTAGAACGGTAGAATTAGGAGTTTGGAACCTAAATAAACCACAAAAACATAAAAACGATTAAAATAAGCCATTACTTTAGTAAGTAACTAAAATAGGCTTAGTGGAAGAAAAAATTCCACTTTATCTAATATTCTAAACGTTTTTCGTTAGTCTCATAACGTGTATATTTTAATATATAACGGAACTATTTCCTACACTTTATAAAATAGAACTATTTCTTACACTTTATAAAGTGTAAGTTTTTCTTACACTTTGTAAAGTGAAACTTTTTCTTACACTTTATAAAGTGGAAGAAAAAATTATGTTTTACAAAGAAGAATATTTTTCATGTTTTTATCTCTTTATGAAGCTTTTGCAGTGTTTGTCATACAATTATATTGATTTGACATATCATAAAAACGGAAAAAATTATTACATTATGTATTTTTATTTTTTATTCTGAAAAATCCTCCAATCTCTATTTAAGGACGTTGAAACATAGTTGATAGCACCTACAACATAAAGTCTTCTATATTTGTTCATTTCAATCTCAAAAAAAAAAAATCTTCTAAACCAAAAGTTAGAGTTTCGATTTATTGGGATGACGAAATTATACATGACGGAAATACCGTTTATTATAATTGTTCTCCCAAACACAATGCTAAATATTCAATTAATGTCCGATATCATAAATTTCTTTCATCAATTTATAAAAGAATGGGTATAAACAGTACTGATTATAATTTGATTATAGTCGGAAAATACCCTACTTCATTTTTATCACAAGGACAAGTAAATTTTGGAGAGTGGATTATCTCTAATGACGAATCGTTGGTTGAATTTTTGAGGGTTCCAAATGACTACATAGATCAAATCAAGTTAAGTACAATACTTGAAATCTATGTTAGGAAGGAGTCTACGACTAGTCAACAACGTTCTCCTTTATCGGTCGATGTCCATCCCCGATTAGAAAATCGTAATAGCGTTGATGGATTTCCGATAACTCAATCTACTGAATTTCCTAACATGACTCATTATCAAAATATTTTTACCGGTCGATATAATTTTGATTTGAACGAAACTATCAATGAAAGTGACTGGTAATGCTCAATAATTATATTTCAATTATTATTTGTTGATTTTGTCAATTATTTATTACTTTATATGATTTTTTTTTTAATTATTATTATTATTATTATTATTACTACTACTATTATATATATTTTGTAGCGGTTTACCTCAGCAAGATAGGAATATTGCTCCAAGTTATGGACTAAATAATTATTTTGGTCAGTCCTCACACTTTGAAATGACGGAAAATGTTGGGACATCCTCAAATTTTCATGTCTCGCCTACTTTTGATGCAGATGATTATCAGTATGTCCAACACTTGATTTTTTATTTAAGTAAGTTAATTGCATGAGACAAATAATATTTATACTTTTTTACATATATAGGGAAAATATCACACAAGATGAGCCCATTGATCCTATTAATATCGATGATCATGACCATCCAAATTATGGCTCACCTTCAGCTAGTGATAGTGATGATTTGCCTAATGCCGAGGAATCAGGAGATAATGTTCCATTGAGGCATCATCTAGTGATGATGATTTTTTAATGCTCAATCAGTCGCCAAGACCAATGTCCATGAGTCCGTTTCGTAATCATGAAATTCCTTATCTTGATCATCTCCCAGATGGTCCAGATATCTTTGGCGATACACATGATGAATATACATCACAACGTACGTGGCGTGAACCGGAAAATTTCATGAATGGTGCTATTTATATTGAAAAAGGCATGTTATTCAATTCAAAGAAGCAGTCGCAAAGAGCAGTTAAGCTTCCACATTTAAAGATAGCGAGGGAGTACTTTGTTATTAAATCGACAAAGAAATCATGGCGACTTGTTTGCAGGCGTGTAGAACAAGGATGTCGATTTAGGCTAACTTCTTTTAATGATAAACATACTAACATGTGGAAAGTTGGAAGATACATTAAATAACATACATGTGATATAGGTACGGGCCGCGATGGACATTTCAACTTGGATGTTGAGATGATTGCTAACGTCCTCCATGTTGATATAGAAAAAACGCCAAGGTACTATTTTATCCTTAGATGATTTTTCTTTAATAAGAAAATATTCATTTTTTATTTGATAATTAATATTATTTTTACTTTTCAGGTTTCCAATCAAAGACTGTCAAACAGCCGTTCTTAAAGCATATGACATTTCGATAAGCAGAAGAAAAGCCTATCTTGATCGCAAGCGTGTTTTTGAAAAAGTCTATGGTACTTGGAAGGGTTCTTTTGCCGAGGTTCATGGAAGCTTTGAAACACTTCAATCCCGAAACAATAGTTGAATGGAAAACAGAGCGGCGTGTCGATGTCATTGAAGATGTATTCAACTATGTGTTCTGGACTTTTAAACCATGCATTGATGGGTTTGTGTTTTGTCATCCTGTTATATCGATCGACGGAACACATGTCTATGAAAAATATGATATCAAATTATTGATTGCGATTGCAACGGATGGTAACGACTCAATATTACCTTTGGCATTTGCAATAGTTGCGAATGAGAGCATGGAGACATGGAGTTTATTTTTGGATCATTTGCACTTGCACGTTGCCAAGGGTCGTAGAGGTGTGGCATTGATTTCAGATAGGCATCACGAAATACTCGCATCTGTGTATAATTCTCCCAATTGGCAGGCTCCATTTGGGTTCCATCGTTTTTGTTTAAGACATTTGAAGGCCAATTTTTTAAAAAAATTAAAAAATGACACTTTGAACAACCTTTTATGGGCAGCTGCAAATCACTGTCAAGAGAAAAAGTTTTTGGAAAAATGGAGTTGATCAAGGAGATTAACCCGGAAGCATATGTGTGGTTAATGAAGAACGATCTTGACAAATGGACATTGCACAGGGATGGAGGTAGGAGATGGGGCATGCTGACAACAAACAGTTTCGAGTCATTCAATGGTCTTCTTAAGTCAGCCAGGGGCCTGCCAGTTACTGTAATGGTAAGACTCACTTACAATCAGATTGTGAACCGATTTGTCACAAGATCAAAATATGTCAATCAGCTAGTACAACAAAAGCAACAATGGATGCCTAAACATTCAAGATTTTTTAGGATAATCGAAAAAAGTCACAGCGTCACACACTTATAAACTATCACCAACAAAGGAAAAACATATTTGAGGTGCAGACATATATGCATCATGGTTGTGGTGGTAATAAGCACATTGTAAATGCATCACAAGGAAAATGTCAATGTGGTAAATGGAAATCATACCACATTCCGTGTTCTCATGAAATAAAGGGATTTGACCAAATTGGGTATCAAGCATGGGAGGATATGGCACCAGAATTCAACGTGCGTAGCTACAAAAAATCCTACTCTGGACAATTCAATCCACTCGGCAGTGAAAAGTATTGGTCTGATAGTCCTTTACTTATGATAGCAAATAAAAAATATTTAAGAAAAGTGGGCGTAAATAAAATCACCTGTATACATAATGAAATAGATGTTTCCGCAAGTACACTCACTCGTAAGTGCTCAAAGTGCAAACAAATAGGCCATGATAGGCGCAACTGTCCTTCACGAGCTCGAAATACCTCATATGGTGGTAGTAGCTAAAGAAAGATGTTTAACTTCTTGTATCAATTTCTATGCAACTTTTTATTCGTATTTTTTATCATCCTCGAGTCATGTTTATATTTTCAATTTTTTACATTGACTTTTTAAAAAAAAAATACATACACAAAATAATAACTATATATAATTAAAATAATAATACTATACACCCTCAAAAAAAGTACATACACAAAAATAATAACTATATATAATTAAAATAATAATACTATACACCCTCAAAAAAAGATACATACACAAAAATAATAATATTATGTTCCACAACCCTTTCTTGAAATCCGTAGAACATCTCGCGGTCTAAGTCCCGTATATCCATCCTCATCTTCATTGCCCCTCTTCCTCTTTTTGACCGGAAGATCCTTTATGTTCACATTCTTTACAATTCTTTTAACAACTTTTTTTCTTTCGGGTGTTTGAGGCATATCATCCACTTGCATAATGAAAGTAACATCTGGAGACGAGAGTGGTGACAAAGTGGTCTGCAAATAGAAAGTTAGATAGTAGAAATTGAAAATTAATTGACAAAAATAAAGAGATCCATCTTTAAAGAGATCCAACAATAAAACAATAAATTCAAGCACACCAACACTATATATTCGTATGCTCCATTCTTTATTTTGGATCATAGAATCAGAACCAATACTTCATTATTAAGATAAAAAGCCAAACCAAAATAAGTTCCATTTCCAGAGAATACGGGACTAACGTCTTTACATTTAGCATAACCTGTTTCCACCAAGGCATACAGTTTGGAGTGATTGATTAAAATTTTGAACAGATACAAACATCATGACAACCAAAAGAACTGAAAAATGTAAAATTAAACCCAACTGATAGAAATATTATCTCTAACTGCTCCCAACATTGATACATTTATCCTAAAGCTGACAATGTCAAAGTATGTCTTTACTACTGCATTTCTTATATAAAATCAAAGCATTAATAACTAATGTAAATATTTTAAAAGAAATAAATAACATAACCCTGTGTCACATCAGGATCCTCATTAATTATCGGAACGATATCCTCTATGATCGTCGTGGGCTAGAATCCACGATAGATGAAGGCCTGTAGTATGAATCTAAAAAATAATTAAGAGTTAATTTAATATAAAATCAAAGCATTAATAACTAATGTAAATATTTTAAAATAAATAAATAACATAAACCTGTGTCACATCGGGATCCTCATTAACTGTCGAAACGACATCCTCTATGATCATCGTGGGGTTCTCCTCCACGGTGGATGAAGGCCCCGTAGTATGAATCTAAAAAATAATTAAAAGTTAATTTAATATAAAATCAAAGCATTAATAACTAATGTAAATATTTTAAAATAAATAAGTAACAGAAACATACGTCGCATAGGGATCCTCATTAACTGTCGAAACGACATCCTCTATGATCGTCATGGGGCTCTCCTCCACGGTGGATGAAGGCTCCGTAGTATGAATTTAAAAAATAATTAAAAGTTAATTTAATATAAAATTAAAGCTTTAATAACTAATATAAATATTTCAAAATAAATAAATAACATAAACCTGTATCACATCGGGATCCTCATTAACTGTCAGAATGACATCCTCTATGATTGTCGTGGGGCTCTCCTCCACGGTGGATGAAGGCCCCGTAGTATGAATCTAATAATTAAAAGTTAACTTAATATAGAAT
>JAJOOS010004369.1:0-21430 GCA_029582725.1 Solanum chiquidenum | reverse complement strand
GGTGGCTTTGTAAAGTAGAATCAAATACCTTTAATTGGATAGGTTATGGCTCACGTAACTCTTTATATTCTAAGATATATGGTTGTTTGAAGTTTACTCAAGTAGAATCTTACATTAAAACTTAATGAAACTTCAAGAACACTTATCAAGAACTCATCAAGAACTTAAATCCTTAAATTTCAAGAACGAAATTACGGTGAATAAATCATGATTGGCGTGTGGGTGAAAGAACCCAACACTATGGAAGCTTACATACCTCTTAGGGATTAAACCCATGGCAAAAATCCACAACAAAACGCAAGACTCTCGACGAACGCTTTGATCCTCTCCTCTTTTCTCTTCTTGAACTCTCAACTAAAACCCTAGGCGTATATTAGGATTATAAAATTGAACCTAATCAGATTAGACCCCTAAATTATTACTAAAAATGAATTAAAGCTGATTGGGTAAGGAAAAGACCAAAATACCCCTTACTATTTCCGGCTAACTTTTCTTAACTGGACAGCATAACTTCGAATGCACATATATCCCTCATACAAACTCGAAACTGAGAAAACTAGGTGGCGTTGGAAAGATAATTCAAAGATCTTTCCTACGGTATCTGGTAGAACACTTAACTCATCCTGAGCTAGGAGTTATGGTAGTTTGAAGTTTACCCAAAACTCATACTTAGCTTAACTTGCAAAATTTCAGATTTTTCTATTTCCAATTTAGTTCTTTTTGAAACTCAAGGTGCTATATCTAGTGACCTGACCTTAATACTTAAGAAATTTTAAATTTCTAAGTAAAATCCTACTCACAACGAAGGACGGTTCAAGTCTTAGCTCAAAATTTTTCTGAGGTGTTAAACAACAATACTTTTACAAGATTAGAAAAAAGAAAAAAATAACAATTAAAGATTTTATCCTCCAAAAAAGTATAATATTGATTGAAACTTTAAATTTGTAGATTTTAATATTTAAAAAACAAAAATTTAATTAAATATTATAATAGATATTAAAAATAGTTTCTCTCTATAAAATAATTTTAATATTAGAAGTACATTGGTAGTTGGTTTTTTGTAATTTGACTCTTAAAGACACTTTTAAAATTAAAAAAAAAACCACTTTTTAAAAAAAGAAATAGCTTAAGACAATTTGCCTATGAAAAACATTTTTCAATTGAATTAGCCAAACACAAATTATTATTATTTTCAAAAGAACTTTGCTAAAAATCATTTTAAAAAAATGTTTTTAACAATAAGTTATTTTTAGCAATAATGTCAAACAATCGCTCTTATATATTAGTAATAATAATAATAGGAGATTGGACAATTTTGAGCATTTATAATGTAAAAGGATTTTCAGATGTGTTTATTAAATAAAGTTTAGATATATGAGATAAAAAATTTGTAAAAGGTCGATTGAACATGTTCGGGTGCATACAAATGGCGGGTTTGACGGACGAATTCATTCCCATGTAGATAAATACAATAGATGGAAACCTAAGCAAGTAGCAAAGCACAACCCCTCGCAAGTTGCTGCATCGGGCTTTCGCCCATTTATTCTATACCAAAAGTGAATTACAATGCTGATTTCTCCATGTATTGTTAAACATAAAAAAATCTCTAAAATGAGCATTTTCATTGTTTTACTAACTTTTAAGGCAATGTTATAGAGTATTAGAAAATTTGATAAGGAAGTCACGAGTTTAAAATTGTGAAAATAATGTATTGCAAAAATGTAAAATACGTATATCTGTAATATATTAGACACTTTCTTGAATCTCGTGAGCGAAAGTTTAGTGCATCAGACTATTCTTTCTACCTACCTAAAAAATGGAAAAAATACTTCTTGCCTGGGAAGAAATTAGCTAAATTGACAAATTATTGGACAGGATTTTTAAAATAATAGTGATCAATGTGTATCTTGAATAGATATTCTGAAATCTGTCTTATTGACAATTGGAAAAGGCTACTATAGGATATGCTCAAACCCTACCCTTTTTGTGATCTATTTAGAAAGGGTTTCTCTTTTAGTATTTTTCAAATTAAAGTAAGAAATGAAAGGGTGTGTTTGGGAAAAATATTTTTCAAAAAAAAAAAGAAAGTGGATTTCTTGTTTAATTTTTAGTGTTTGGTAAATAACAAAACAAATATTCTATCTCAAAAGTATTTACATATAATCTGGCAAAATACAATAGGGATGGGAGCTGGTGGAGGATTGGAGGTAGAATTGTCGAAGAATCGAGTGTGTTAGAGGGTGGGGAGGAGATAATTAATATGAAATGTTATTTATGAAACTTATTTTTTCTACTTTCATTATAGAAGTCAACTTTCTGATTTTTAAGAATTTTTTCTTCTTAAAAAAAATATTTTGATAAATCAAACATGAAAAAATTACATACCAAATTCTGATTTTTTTTTTACTTTAGAAGAATGACTATTTTTTGGATAATAAATGATTATGAAAAAAATAATTGGATTGGGATTAAGGAAAATTAACTCCCTTTCCAACTTCATTTGTTTGGATTAAGGGACAACAATCTATGAAGTAACCTTATGAAGATGCTTAAGGAGGTTCAATATTATATATAACTTTAATTATATATATATAAACAATATAATTTTATCGAAAGAATTTAAATGAACCCTGAATCTTTATTAACTTCGTTTCGGTAACTATGTGGGGATCTCAACTATCTGCATCGTGGTGTATATTCTCACTATTCCAAAAGGCAAAAGTCGCTGCATGCATGAAGCATATTTAATTATTATATGCTACTCTATAAATAAAAATAGGTACTATATATATACCTATACAAAAAGCAGATTTTATACTATTCCCACCAAGATCCTTCTATCACCAACATTCAACACGATATATACATAAATATACTAGATGCAAAGCTCCATGTGTCAGCACGGACCCAACAAATTATATCAAATAATAACTTTTGGATTATACTTATTTGGCAATATTCTTTTTATTGACATGGGACTTAATTATCATTGGAAAAACGTTTATGAAGTATCTTTAAAGTATAGACATTAAAATTCTAGAAATATCATATATATGAAGATGATATATTGATAAAAAGGTGTCTGCTTTTAATATAAATGACTAGTTATATAAATTTGAATGCAAAATAAAAAGTGTATAGATTGACAAGCAATGTAATTTTTTTATAATTTAATCTTCTCAATGTTGAATTTACTTTGAATATAATAGCATGATTATGAAATTATATATATAGTCTAGAACAACGTAACCATGCACTCTTTTTTGTTTCACTTGGTTTGATATTATTTTCTTATTAGGTCATTTAAAAAAGATAATTCATTTGTTTTAATTTGTTTGTTGTATTTTATTTTATTTTATTTTTTAAATTTATTTAAAAAAGAGTGTCCTTTTTATCTCTTTTTAATTTGGCAACTCTTTAGATCCAATTTTGTACTTGACATTTTTAAGACCATAAGATGAATAACATTTTGGTACATTATTTACATATTTTAAATTTAAGACTATAAGATTTAAAAGTCTTATTTATTTTCTCAAATATATGTCAAGTCAAAATCAAATAAAAAATTTAAAACGAAGAAAATACCATGTTTAGATATATATATTTTCTTAATAAATAATTTTTTACGATCACACAAATTTTATAGATGAAATTTCTATAATTAGAGTTTTCTTCTTGGCAATGTATGATTCAAATGTTGAAGAGTTTTATATTTAGTGGGATACGTTTATGATTCTAGATAAATATACTAGTACAAGCTATGGATGTTATCTTCCCTATAAATAGATGTATCATCATGAATTACTTGATCTTCTTTTCCTCCAACGAATATATAGATAGAGTTAAATTGAAATGGCCAAACATATATGTAGATCCTTAAATTTATCCCTAAATTTCATTTTAACACTCCAATTCAATCTTGTTTCATTTTAACCCTTTAACTCTAATTTTTATGTTTCATTTTGGCACTTCTAAGTGATGTGGCAGAGTGTGTGCATCACATTTTCTCAAAGAGAGTGAAAGACAAAAAAAAGTAGTTTTTTTTAAAAAAGAAAAAAGAATAACCTTCAACTCTATTTTTTTATGTACCATTTAAACACAAAATACTATTTTTATGATTTCTTTATTTCTCTATATGCTCTTCAACTGCAATTTTACATTTTAGAAATCGTTGTTCATCCGTTAGTTATTGTAAAAAATTCAAATTGATGGATGATCATTGATTTATTTTTAAAAAATAGTAACAATTTCTTTTTGAGAGTTTTCTTGTAGTTTTGCGTGAAAAATAACCGACGAAAGTGCGTCAATTTTCTTTCTTAAGAAAATCAATGATAACCCAACAAAGTCTATCGAGTTTCAACATTTTTTATAGTGTTATTAATTAGCAATGAACATGAGTTTTTTTTTACTCGTATTTAGTTGAATGAAAAATTAGAAAGCTGGTATTTGAGTTAGTCCAAATAGATTAGATATGAAAAAAAAATATGTGGTGTTATTTAATTTAGTTAATTGTTTTAAAAAGAAAATCAACAAACTTTTGTCGATTATTTTTCACACAATAATGAACAGAAACTCTAAAAAAAAAAATTAAAAAAATTGATGTTCATCTATTATTTAAAAAAAGAAGAAAAGATATGACATTGATTTTTAAAATGAAAAAATGGAAATGAAGAACATAAATAAAAATAAAGAAACTTGTCATTAAAAATTCAACATAAAAAGTTTCTTCATTTTTATCTATGTTCTTCATTTCCACTTTTTCATTTTAAAAATCAACGTCATATCTAATCTATTTGGACTAACTCAAATACCAATTTTCTAATTTTTCATTCAACTAAATACGAGTAAAAGAAAACTCATGTTCATTGCTAATTAATAACACTGTAAAAAATGTTGAAACTCGATAAACTTGATTGGGTTGTCATTGATTTTCTTAAGTGTCACGCCCCGAGTCTACACCCCGGACATGGCTGGCACTCGAAGACCATCTCTAGTCCCAAGTGAACCCTTGGCCTGCTTTCTGAACTCAGCGAAAGACTTACTCAACAAAATAAGTTTAAACAATAACTTAAAGAAATAACATCTTTGCCAAATTGGCAACTTAAGTCTCATAGCAAAACATCTGCAATACAAAGATGAGAGACTCATAACTAACTGTCTGTCTATGAAGCCTCTATAATACTGAGATAGATGTTGGGACAGACCCCTCAACATCCTAATAAACAAAGACTAAAAAGCGAATAAAAGAATCCTCCGAAAAGCAAGAAGGCTCACCACTGACTCTGAGTGCTCAACTGGATCAACAAGGCGCGGGATGATGATCCTGGTTACCTACGTCTGCATCATAATAAGATGCAGGCCAACTGGCATCAGTACATTGAATGTACGAGTATGCGAGTTGGATTGCTAAAACAAGATATAGGCTTGAAAGGATTCTGAAAGAAACACTTACTTTGGTCTTCTCAGCTCATGAATAATCAACTCATAATAAAGCAATAAGACACATGCAATATATGAAAAGCTTTATAAAACAGTGAAAGCAACTTATTCCGTTAAAGAAAATGCAATAACAAACTCAACTTTATTCATATAACAAAGTAATATAATTTATGTGGGAGATTCTCTAACCGACAACCACCACTATGAGCCTAAATAGTAATACAACGTCTTGCCCACGCTGCCAGAACTGTCATATACTTTGCCGTCATATAAAACGCTTAACTTAGTGAATCCACTAGTCTATGCTAAAAGTATCTTAAGGAGTCATATAAAAAGTATGAGCATTTACTATCCCTGATGGCTACATGGTTTATGGAGACTTGAGTTAATATGAACTCGCATCCCCATATCGGTGCTCAATACTACTCCCAAAATATACTTAACTCATATGTTTAAAAAAATAAACTTCTTTCTTTGGTTTGAGATAATTACTCAAAACTTAGCTTAAAAGCTCTCTTGGAATCGATGTTCTCTTTTCTTGCTCAAATGTGAAAACATTTATAAACTCTTTGAAAATACTTAGTTCTCATATATCATTTTACAGAAAAATGAACTTTGCTCTTACTCTTTACTCAACTTAAAAACTTACGTCTTAAAACAAAGTTTAAAGCATTTGCAAAAGACTTCTTGAAAAGACTCTGAAAACTTCCTAGACTTGGCTCTTGACTTTCCTTAAATTTGGATTTATGGATTCAAGGCTATGATTCATGTTTATGGATGATTTCTAAATGTTAAGAAGTCATTTAGAGTAGTTAGAATCAATGGAAAGTGTTAGGACACCTAGGAATAACTTAAATAGGTTGAACGACGAAAAACTGGTGAAAAACGCCGATCCGGGCGCGTCCCTGGCGTGCCGCGCCAGGCTCCAATTTACTGGAGCTCATTTTTGGCGCACTGCTGGCACGCCGCCCCAGCCCTCCTGGCGCTATGGGGGCGCGTCGCGCCAGCCTCTCTTCAGGCAAAATTCAGATGAACTTCTGATCGCATTTTCTGACCCTAAATCATTTTAATCCGATTTTTTTTCCTAAATTCACTTTAGATTCATGTACCCAAATCATATACACAAATATAACTCAAACAACTCATGGAAACAACACTTAATCATCAAGAAAACTCCTAAATCCCAACTCATAATCAAGAACGAAATCAATTCAAGAACAACTATCAAGAACATCAATTTCTCAATCATTCTAGGGCGAAAACACGCTGAATTAAACATGCTTGGCGCGTGGGTGAACTAACCCAACGCTATGTGATCTCACATACCTTGTAGGGATCACCCCCGACGAATTCCACAAGCTAAACTCGACGATATCCTTGTTTCTCCTTCTCTTTTCTCCTCTTCTTTCCTCTTCTCTAAAACCCTAACTCTTTTCCAAAAGCGTAAAACTGACCAAGTTCAGTTTATACCCTTAATTAATTCACTAAAACTAATTAAAATAAAAGGGTAAGTAAAAGACCAAACTACCCTTCAAAATCCGGATTTGGACTTTCCTTAAACCAACAACTCAACTTCTAAAGGGATAACTTACTCATACGGAATTGCGCAAACTTGGCAGCGTTGGAAAGATCATTCCAAGATCTTTCAAACCATATCTAGAACTACACCTAACTCATCCTGAGCTAGGAGTTATGGTCGTTTGAAGTTGACCAAAAACTCACTTTAACTTAAAATTTTCCAGATTTCCTTGTACTTTCCAAAAATGTCTATTTCCAAATTTTAAACTTTTTTATAGTTGCGAGATGTTACATTAATAAATAAAATCGACGCACTTTCGTCGGTTATTTTTCACGTAAAAAAAAATTCAATGATCATCTGTCAATTTGAATTTTTTACAGTAACTAACGGATAAACGACGATTTTTAAAATGCAAAATTGCAGTTGAAGAGCATATATAGAAATAAAGAAATCATAAAAATAGTATTTTGTATTTAAATGGCACATAAAAAAATAGAGTTGAAGGGTTAATCTTTTATTATATTTTTATTTTATTTTATTTTGTCTTTTACTCTCTTAGAGAAAGTGTGATGCACACACTTTGCCACATCACTTAGAAGTGTCAAAATGAAACATAAAAAATGGAGTTAAACGGTTAAAATGGAACAAGGTCGAGTTGGAGTACCAAAATGAAATTTAGGGACAAGTTTATTGATTTGTATATGTGTTTGGCAAATTGAAATCTTCTTCATAAAAAAATTATATATATATATATATATATATATATCATACATACTCGGCAAATAAGAAAATGATATTTTTTGTATGTACATAAATTTTGGTATACTTTGATAATAGAGAAGTATCACTAAAAAAAATCCAAATTGCCAACAGATTTTACTAACAACTTAAGTTGGTTAGTATTCTACTAAGAAATTACCAACATATTTCTAACTGAACTATATTTTATAACTTAACAACGAAATTCTAACAGATTACCAACCAAATCTTACTAACTAAGTATTTTAGTTGGTAAATACGGCGGGAAAAAATGGCACCAAATTTAGCAACATTCTATCAATGGATTACCAACTGAAATATTACTAACGCACACCTTTTGTTGGTAATATTACCAATGAAGTATATATCGATTGGTAAATATGACAAAACAATTATTTATATAATTTATTAACAATTTACCAATGCATTACTAACCAAACATTTACCAACGGCAAGATTGTGTTGCTAAATTTACCAACCAAATATAAATGTGTTGGTAAATTAGTAACGAAATGTAATTGTTGGTAAACTTGCCAACCAATATCCAATTAGTTGGAAATTTTGCCGACGAATAAAGATTGTAGTTAGTAAATTACTAACATCATTAAAATAGTTGGTAATATACCAACCGATCATTAATCCATTGATAAAATTTACCAACATATTAATCAGTTTTTATCTAACAGGAAGGTTGGTTCAAGTTTTGAGGCTTCTGATTTTTGTTTGTGCCGTTAGGTGTTTTAAATCTTATGTTTGGGGCAAATTTTGACTTTGGTCAATATTTTTGTGAACGTGCTTAGATGAGAATTCCGCCAGCGTAATTAAATTCAAAGGTCATCTTTTATCTAATAGGATGGTTGGTTCGGATTTTGAGGCTTTCATTTTTAGTGTGTGCCATTAGGTGTTTTAACTTATAAATTTTGGCCAAAATTTAACTTCGGTCAATATATTTGATAAACATGCTCAGATGAGAATTTCGCCAGTGCAGTTAGATGCGGAAGGTCATTTTTGATGTTATAAGATAAAGGGTTTGGGTTTTGAGGCTTCCGTTTTTAGTTTGTGCCGTTAGGCATTTTAACTTTTAAGTTTTGGCCAAAATTTCACTTTAGTCAATATTTTTGATAATCGTGCTTGAATTTAAATTTTGTCACCGCGATTAGCCATATAAGTTCAGTTTTGGTCTCATAGGTTGGTTGGTTCGGGTATTGAGACTTTTATTTTCAGTTTGTGTCGTTAAGAGTTTTGACTTTTAACTTTTGGCTAAAATTTGAATCAGGTCAATTTTTTTTGGGAACCATACTCAAATTTGAATTTTGTCAGCGCGGTTAGCTCTGGAAGGTCATTTTTCGTCTAATAGGATGGTTGGTTTGGATTTTGAGGTTTTCATATTCAGTTTGTACCGTTAGGCATTTTAACTTTTAACTTTTGGCCAAAATTTGACTTTGCTTAACATTTTTTGTAAACGTGCTCTGATAAGAATTCTGTCAGCGCGATTAGATTCAGAAAGTCATTTTTATATCTTATAGGATGGTTGGTTCAGGTTTTGAGGCTTCCATTTTCAGTTTGTGCTGTTAGACGTTTTAACTTTTAAATTTTGGCCAAAATTTAGATTTGGTCAATATTTTTGGTAAACGTGCTCAAATTAATTTTTTTGATATAATGATATGTGTCATATTGAGATTAATTTAACTTGTTATCATAGATTTTGCATTGTTTCATTCAAATATGATTTATAAAATTGAAATTAATATTTTTGGATTTATATTCGTGCTCTTAGATTTTTAAATGCAATAAATTATTAAATATTTTACTATTGAATAATCATTCAGTTAATAATATTTTGAACATATTGTCAATCAATTACTAGCCTAACATTGAACTTGAATGATATAATACCAACAAACTAACACTCAATTAGTAAATTTATTTGAAAAATAAATAATCATACTAACGTATTTAAAATTTATTACCAACAAGGGTTGTGGTGGAGCGGTAAGTACTCCTTCATCCTTAACCAAGAGGTCTCGGGTTCGATTCCCTTTGGGTACGGAGTCGCCTTTGTTAGGGAGCGCTTTACCCTACCAACGTATTACCAACGGAATTGAAAAATGAAGAAAAAACTTTACTAACTCATTGGGGTCCTTTTGTGTAGTGTATAAGTTCAAATCTCAAATGTGAAAGGTGAATCCTCTTGTCGGACTTCAAGTTATCCATTAGTTTATCATAATAGAAGTGAATTTAAGATTTGAACATCGAGCTTAGGATTCTACCACCTCTAGCCTATTTGATTGATTTTAAAAAGCTTCCCAATTTGGTTAATTTGGGATTTGATAATTTACATGTTTTAATTTGGTCGGCTCAATTGGTTACAACAAAGTTGAGATTTAAGTGAAGATGGGATTGCAAAGTAATATTATGATCCTATATTATAGTAGTTCCAAAATTTATTTAAAGACAAAAATAAAGAGATAATTTTAATTTTAAAAGATGTTGAATGGCATCATTAGAGGAAATCTTACACAATTAACATCACTATATTTATCATGTTTAACTGTCGAAACATATAATTATTAAATGAAAGCGTCCCTTTTAAGTGTTTAAATTGATTATTCCGTAAAATAATCGAGATGCATCCTAATGCGATCATTATAACAAATAAAAAATCAAGTCACCTAAAATATTTTCGACCAAAAACATGTCACACAATTTGATAGTGGCAGCGTAGATAACAACAACAATATATTATGTGTATTTTCACAAGTGGATACGTATGCAACTTTATTCTTTTTTTTATGAAGATGGAGAGATTATTTCCGATAGACTTCGACAGAAGTGAAACACAACAAAAAGTCAAAAAGTAATGAACAGATTTATAATTAACGAAATATATGTATTATTTGCATGGGCCCTGCATGCATAAAATGTCTTTATCTTTAACTAAAAACAAAATGTGTATCTTAATACAAAATTGGCGTCTTTATCATTGATATATAACTAAGATTGAGACAAAAATGATACTAATACTATTAGTATCTACATTTCCCCATTTGCTATGAATTTCTCCAATCTCTATCAAACCGCAATTTATTTATCTTTTTGTGTCGTTTCAATTTTATTGGATGTCTCCAAAGGGACGCTGCAATTTATTTATTCTTTCTTGAAGTTGATAAGGAATATTTATTTATATACAATCTCATCAACAATATTTGAAGATAAAGCATAACGTTGGTGACCCTTTTTTTTTTCTTTCACCAAATTTTCCAGGCTCAATGGATGCAATATGACAAAAGGGGGGACTACTAAAGAACAATGATAAGGTAAAAGATGGAAATAATGTGCACTTATTGAATGCTTTGTGTGGTTTTATTGTACGGTATGAAATATTGGATAATATTGATCTATCATCTTATTGGTCGAGTAAAAAAGAAAAAAAGATAAGGATATTAAAATGATGTTATAATAAGTCAAAAGAAAAAAACAGTCCACTACCCAACACTAAGCTCCCGCTATACGCGAGGTCTGGAGAAGAACATACTATTGTACTTTGTCTCACATGACAACAATTTTACCAGAAGAATTATACTACTGGTTCGGATCTATTGTACTAAGTCTTATAAGATGTTTTAAAGCACAGTTCAAACTTGTGACCTCTTAGTCACATGACAACAACTTTACTAGAAGAATCATACTATTAATTAGGGTCTATTATACTCAGTCTTACAAGATGTTTCCACAATTTAAATTTACGACCTCCTAATCATATGACAACAACATTTACCAGTTGTGCCAAGACTCCTTCGATGTTATCATTAGTGTACAATATAAATTTAAAAAAATGGGGAGTATTTTGTGGTTGAAATGAAAATCTAATTGATATGAGTATCCCATGAAGTCCACTTTGACCAATGAGATTTTCATAATTTAGGGGCCACACAACATACTTTTTTTTATTTTGCAATCAATTTCCAGCTGGAGGGAACTTTGAAAGTGAATGAATTATTGAAATGGATAGTGTTCTTGGTAACATGGGATATTATAGGAAACAAAAAAAATAAGAAAAATCTCTAAGGTTGTTGTAAAATGTAAGCAAATCAATGATTAGTTATTTTGGAGTTTGACAGCTCCTTCATTCCCACTAAGTTCAGTTATGTGAATGAAACTGTCTTGAATTTGGTTTGTGACTTACTTTGTGAATGCATGTATGGACCATTTTTTGCTGCATAATTGTAGAAAGATGAAAGTGAAAGAACAGATTATTCTGAGATTCATCTACATAGATATTTACATACATAACACTTCCTCTGATTCAACCTACCTTTAACTTTTTGTCATATTCATGAACTTGTGCATCAAAATTATGGATATGCAAGGACCAAGTGTAATAACACACACCAATCAAGATTTCATGTTCAAAACATCCCCTTCCTTAATGAGTGGTGTCCAAGCTAGCTTACGCACACATCGACTAATTCTACGGGGTACCTGCTACCTCCTACTAGCATAGGTACACCGGATAACTTTGTTCACAAAACTTGGACAGATGGAAAGAAATCCTCCAGTGTTCTCAATAGTTCATTATTAGATGAGTAAACTAGATAGACTCAAAATATCAACAAACTTTCAAAGACCACGAGTTACCCAATCCCATTTCAATGCATGAGACTAATCATTTGTTTTTCAAGTTAATGCACCTTACACTAAAGTTTTCAGGAGTTAATAACTAGAGACTCAATATTAGAGAGTTATTGCATTATCCAGTTATGGTGTAAAGAGGCATCCATCTCCTAGGGAACTGAGGAGTCATTTGGTGTCATTTGGTGTGAGGTATAAGGTATAATAATCTCAGGATAAAATTTGGGATTATTTTATTTCATGTTTGGTTGGAGGTATTAGGTAGTCCATGGATTATTAATCCCACCATTTTTGTGATAGTAATGGGATAAGTTATCCCAGGTACATGGTGGAATAACTTATCCCGGCACCGAGATAACATGTTCCCAACCAAACGACCCTGAGAGTGTAAGAATCATATCTATAAGGATTTCAGACTACTATACATCGGGTGCCAATACATGCTAAGTACACAAACTAAATCCAATTCATAGTTAGAAACCTAAACTTAAAAAGTACCCAGAAAATACTCCATAGATTTAACAAGCAATTTTTGCAACCATAAATGTAACAACTATGGGATATATGACTTTGAAATACAAGAAGAGAGCTCACTCGACTGGACATGCAAGTGTTGTAAGTTTACAGCTAGGCCCAGAGATTGTTATTCTTATTTTATCAAGACCAGCTAGGCCCAATGATTAAGTTCCATAGAAGAAGTATAGTGCATAACTGTAAATTACATCGATTAATGTCATTCCTATACCTATAATGTAAATTCAATGAACAAGTATCATTGTACAGAAGCTTCTAAGTATTAATCAAAATATCTTATAAACTGATTCAAATATATTGGTCAAGCCTACATGATGTGGACATAAAACAAAAAATGGTAACCTTAAATGTTACAAAGGTATCCACCACCACCACCAAACCCCAAACCTCATCCCGCCCGCCAAAAACAAAAAGAAACAACCCAGTAAGTTTAAGAAATTGGGAATACCAGGGAGGCAGAATCAGCTCCTTCTCAAGTTTTGAATTAACTCAAGAATTAGAATGCAGTTGGACCAACTGGTACTCGGAAAATTGAACTGGCCCATGCTTCATTTCATCACAACCAAATACCAATCTTCGTTACCTCTGTTGATATGTATCTTCATGAATAGGAACCCCTGGTCCATATATCAAACGGCAACGATCATGGAAAGAACCAACTAGTTTAGAGACCACCTCCTTAAAGAACATGTTTGCTACCTGCGAAGGAGTAATGCCCCAATGGCTTTTAATAAGTAAGTTAAGATGATGCAACTTAACCAATCAACTGAAAAAGGAAAAGGAAAAGGAAAAGATAAAAATAAGGTTTCTGAAACTTTCCGACAATTTTTTTTAACAGAAATTACAGCAGAGAAAAATCAACTTCATAGTAAATTCAACACTCTCATTTCTCTTTGTTGAGGTGCCTCTAGTTAACCAAATCCCATATCCAGCCTAAACAGTTGAACTTTTATTTTTGATAACCAATAGGAAAAAAAAATTAAAATGAAGGAGTATTTATAAAGCACAATAACTATCTAGGTAGCTCAGGTTACCATGTTGGAGGAGAGAACTGGCTTCATTTATCATGAATATTTGAAACAAAAATTAAAAGATCTGATAATTAGTTTAGAATATCATCCAATTTACTATAACAAGAGCAAGATTTTCTTAAAATTCACTCTCAGAAGAAAGAATGGGACAAACGGCTGGAGAGAAAAAGGAGGGATGCATCTGCTTCGTACCATCAAGAAAACTGAAAATGGCTTAGCCACCCGAAAACATGAGGAAATTAAAGCCAGATAGATCACCTCTTTAGGATAAAAGACACGATGTTGCGGTTCTACTATTATAACTACTACGACTCCTTAGGCAAGAAAGCACCCTTGTTATAATAGTGAACAAGAACTCTTGCTTGAATATACCACTATTCCTGATATCATATTCCTGATGAGATGTGCATCGGCCCTATGGTTTAACTCACGGTGGATTCCGTGCCTGAATATAACAGTTTCGCCTTCAATTTGATTAGGGGCATGTTGTCCTTTCTCCTACACCTAGTGCCTTACTTTCTTAAAGAAGGCATCTGTCAATTCAATTCGGATTTCAATTTCTTGCAGTTTACTCCATTTAGCAATATCCAACTTATCTTCCTGAAAGTCAAGTGCCACACTGGATACGCATACAGTTACCTTTCTAAAAGCTACTTTCATTTCTACTCTTTGCTTCTGATTCAATAGCATGGAGACTCATGCAAAGGGTTAACAGAGATAGGCAAGTCAAGCGGTAAAGCAGTAAATCTACTTAGAAAGGCACTAATAGCTATTCACCCACCAACAATAGCGGCAAGGCAAGAGTGGAAGGAGAAAAGAAAGAAGGATCAAGCCGAGTGTTGTTCGGTGTGAGGCTGAGGAAGTTGTTCTAGTTCTGGACAGGAAGGTAAAGTATGGGCTTAGGGCTTTTGAATTGGAAATGGACTTGCAACCGAGGGAGAACAGAACTAGAACAGCTATAAGTCACAGTTTCAAGTTGTGGAATCAGATAAAGATGCTTGCATCAGGGTAGGTTGCCTATATTACACCCCCTTAGGGTGCGGCCCTTCCCCAACCCTGTGTGAATGCAGAATGCTTCGTACGCCAGGCTGCAATTCTGCTACTGTAGTAGCAATAGATGAGTCACAAGCTGTGAAATATAATTATAGGAGGTTAAAAGATAGAAACTTTTAGTGGATGATTTTCACATAGTAGCAAAAGAGTGTGAAAACTGAAATGTGATTTCTTCAATGGTATTCAAAATAGTACAACAAGCAAATGTTATTTTTCAACCAGACTCTTATGGTTTGATTCCACAATACATCAAGCATATGTAAACAATTAACTGAAGAACAAATCTGAAGTGCAGGGAAGGCAGATCTACCTCGATAGAATAAGCTAATGACCTAGAGTACCTCCGTCTAGCAAACCCCAAAAGTTTGCATCAGTGTAATTAGTATCTTCAAGATATTCTTACTCACATGGTATTAAAAACTTACTATATTAAAAATGGAAAAATTACCTGTCGATATAACGGAGATTGGAACTTAAAATCTACCAAAAAGTTAAGGTTACAAGATCCTGGAATTGGTCCTGGGTTGAACTCCCAGATGTTAATCAAATGATCAAAAAGGCCAGTATCAGTAGCAGTTGTCTGCAACAATGAAAAAATTATGTGCGTGAGAGAAGGTAAATTCAGATATTTCAGAATGGTCATAGAGGTAAAAAGCACCCAAAATCATCTGATGAGAAGAAGGGCCTCTCATTAATAATACATATATCGTAAAGCTTTGGAATCTAATAGACACATCAAGTATGTTTAAATTGACTTATTTAAGATATAAACAATAGAGGATAGTAACTTTTCATCCATGAACCAAAAAAAAAGTATGGACCAAGTCAAAAATCATCGTGACCTTCAACGGTCAACCACATTACTTAAAATTCCTATCATCAATAGGGAGAGTCGTGGGCTAATTCGACCAAAGGGAGAATCATTCGATAGGTAGGTTGATCCCCACTTTTGGATTCCTATTAAGGGAAAGAGTGAGACTTGTCTATTCCTACGATTGGACGTGTCTTTTAAGGCAGATTAAGGTTCTCTAAACCTCGTAGATATCCCTCCACTGGGTAACCTTCACTAATATACATCTACAACCAAAATAAAAAAACCCTGTTAGATACGGGCCTAATGTAAGCTTACAAAGAACGCCTGAACCTTGACCTAACTAGTTGGAGTCCCCTACATGGATATTCTGCTATTTATGTTTGTCTTTTTTCACTAGATCCGCATTAAATAAAAAATATCGTAAGTTGTTTGAGACAACTTCCTTTCTCATCTAAAATATGAATGAGAAATATACCTTTTTATGGAAATTATGGTTGTTACATAGTGCTGATCCCAGAAAAAGAATCGGAAGAAACTGTAATCGTTTGAAAAGAGAGAGTGGATGAAGCTGTAAAATAGTTAGCTTTTAGACTCTTTCCAATCCTGGTCCAACTTCTCAAGAAACATACAATGCCATCATTTTATGTGTGCTTTTCAATAGACACTCAGCTTCAATTAGAAGGCATATCTGACAACTAACTAATTCTCAAATGGTACACTACACTTTAGTAATTGCACGATTTTGCAAAGGGCTCAAAAAACGAGATACCATTGATCTTACTAAGATTCAGGACATATCAATTCACAACACTCATATAGAGTAACTATTGTAAGAAAAACAGTAACTGAAACATTTTAAAAAAACATAAATTAAATTGAACAAAAATTTTGATACGCTTAATTGAAAGAAATTTAAAAAATTAATAAATACTATATTTTTTATAGGTAAAAGTTAATAAATACTATAGATATATGACCAATGCTACCTTTATATATTTTGGTTTGTTTAGTTCCACATGAGACACATAACTCTCAACGAGAAATTTGAAGCCAATTTCTAGCTCAGCATCAAAAGATCCATCTGGATGGCGTTTTATGATCTCTGATCTTTGACACCAGGGAAGGAAATCTTCATACAAGTCAACAGCAGCAACCACAGCATATAACTGCTCTGGAGAGTATCTAATAAAAACAATACAAGTTAGTCGGTAAGGTGAACAATATTCCTCATAGCAGTTGGGGGTTGAATTACCTTACAGGAGTATTCAGCATGTATCCCAAGTAAATGAAAATTAAACTCAGTTTGTTTGCAAAGTTCAAAACAAAAAGAGATTGAGCATGCAGAATCAGTTATCAACTTGGACTGAAAATTTTACTGCTAAATTGCATAGGTTTTCTTGTGCTTAACTTAGTAAGTAGAAGTGGAAGTACAGAAGGTATATCCTTTGTCTTATAGCTCAAGCAAAATTTCCCAGCAAAGGCCAAAGAGTGATCACCAACAGTTTTACTATTTTAGCCCTTAAAAAGTTTGAAGAGTAAAAACATGTTATTTCATCTATGAAGTGCATCCTCAATCAATTCTTACACTGGATGAGACGATGAGTGGGCAAGAAGCAGAGACATAAGCCATATGTTTTTACATTGCAGAATTAGAAGACATTTATTGGATTTGTTCATCAATCTCAGAGGTTCTAGTTTGACAATGTCAGGAAGAACTCCTGAAGTTATAGCATGCTAGAAAGGTGAAAACTGCAACAGTAGCAAAGACGAATGGAAAATTGTCCCTGCAATTATTTGGTGGAGAATATGGAAGGAGAGGAACTCAAAGCATTTTTAAGATACAAGTAGCAATTTACAAAAGCTTAAGATGAATTGTATTCTTCTCTTTAGTTTTTTGTATAAATCTGAATATATAGATGATTCTGAGGCAATCATAGATATATAAGGTTCCTTGTAAGATGAGCAAGGTAGTTTTGTGTAGTTTATTTGCCTATTTCTTTTTTGGGAATCTCATGTAGTCACTCCATTTTGGTTACTAGTGCAATTTATGTGCTGATGTCTATATACACACAGGATGACAGGAATATGTTACCTTCTAAAAAAAACTCAAACACCCTAAAGTAACTTCTTGATTTGGTGTCTGACACGAATAACATATTCGTCACTTTCACAATGTTCACCACAATTTTACAATGTAAAGATCACGCAAGTAACCTGGATTTTGCTCATGATAAGAAACAAAAGTACATGAAAATATTTTCGGTATCATAAAAACAGCAAATGGTAATTAAGGACTTACCCCAAGACACGCTTCTCCTCGTGTATTTTGGTTAACATACTCCCCTCTTCCCCATCACCACAGCCCAAAAATCCTCTGCTTTGAATTACAGGCCCAATTCTATAAACTTCTCCAGACGGCGAGGGCTTAATCAGCTTGCTACCAGCATCACAACCAGGAGAAACTGAAGGAACACCAACAATGCCACTCAAGCATCGAACTTGAACATGATTTCCTAATCCCCAACCATAATTATCAATCCCCAACCTCTGTTTCAACACATTCCGATGCGTAACTAAACGCCTAATCGCCTTTGATGTTGAAACAAACGACGGCATTGCAGAAAAAAATTACAAACAATTCAAAAGTTTCTCTTTTTTCCTTCCTTCTTTCGTGAAACTACAATTGAATGCAGACCCAGTAGGGGGAAAAAGTACCGAAATCGCTGATGATGATGATGAATGAATTTTTACCTAATCTGTGAAAAATAAATTATAATTGAACAGAGCAAAAACAAAAATTGGGGGAAAAAGGGGAAATTGAAATTCGAATTGATAACGGAACCCTAATTGTAGATGAATACGTACCTGGAAATAATGGAATAGCGAAATTTAAGCAGTAGTTTTTTATTTGTTTATTTATACTTGTCCGTGACGCAATGAAAGTCTTCCCCTCCACCTGTGATTTTTGGAGATTTTTCATTACCCGCTCTATTTTTGGTGTCCGAGATTCGGAGATTGAGTTATTGCAACATGTGATATTTTAGGAGGGAAGATAGAAATCGATCTAGCCAAACTTTTTCAGTCAAGATAGTTGCATTAGATTTGCCTAGAGGAATATAAATTGCAAGTTATTACTTAAAAGTCAATTAACTCTGTCCATATTTGAAGATAGCAATTGTGGGTTCGCTCGGGTTCCAAAAATATGTATATATTATCCACTTGATTTATAAAAGGAAGACTTATAGTTAAATATCATCCGAACGTCTAGTTTATAAAATATGTATATAGTGAAATGGTAATCATGTATATTTTATACTAGTTATACATTTATTATACATATCTATACATTGTATATAATATCAATAATATATACGTCGTGCATATTGATAAACTAAAGAGCCGAAGCATACATTTACCTGAGTTTCCCTTAATATTTGTCACTTGAAACCTTATACTTAAACATTTATATACATTTTATATGTCGTAATAGTAATACATCAAGGCATAAGAATAATTTGAATTGGTACATTAATTATAGTAGTAGTAGATTTTGAAGCTATGTACAACGTATTTATTCGTTAGCTTGAAAATTAAACTTATTATTGTCCCAAAGTTCGAACTATAACTATTTAACATGAGGCCATTGGCCTAAAATTTGTTTTCACATAATTCATATTGGCATGAAGTTTGAATTGCAGCTGTAAATTTTAGGTAATATAAATTGAACTACATGCCATTGTTTAAAGTTTTAACTGTATTTTGTGGTAATGTTTACAAAAATTTCCATTGGCAAATCATCAATAATATTGACACTATGTTTTTAGCTCGTAAATATAATAACGCCAATTCATGATATGATAGTATATTTCCAACCGAACTTTTGATGGCTAACACTCGAAAATATTGATAATTTTTAATTACTTATTTAAGAGTTGATAATTGATTCATTCATTAACTCGATCGTTTTAAGTCACTCAAATAACTATTAAATATGTCGATGGTTAATGAATAAATCAGGAAATATATACAAATCAATTACCGATGCTTTTAAAAATAATAATGGGAAGGATATCATTGAAATTGTCACATACCAAGATTATAATAATAGTTAATTAGTGTCGGCTGATCAAAATTGATACACCAAATATCAGACTGTTCTACAATTGTCAACGTGACCTAAAGTCCACTTAATATTTGCTTAATTAAAATAGGAAAAATTACAGGCAAATATCAATATATATTTAAAATAAATAGCTATAGTTTATTTTTATTATGTTATATGAATATAACTATACAATAAATAACAAAGTTAATTATATACCAATAATCAGTTTTTTTTATATATATATTTAATATAAATAAATATTAAATATGAAAGTTATTATTACACTCATAATTAATTATGTCTTCATCAATACATTCTCTTTCATTAATATCCCTATCACATTTTTTTGTATTTTCCCCCAAATTTCTTCCAATTCAAGATCATTTTGTATGATTCTAGGAGTGATTTTTGTGATTTGAATTCATTAGGTATTTTCTAATTGATTTTTTCCTCCTTTTTATGAAAATTTTATTTGTATACATCTATTTTCATCTATTTTTATAGGATTTTGATTGAAGAATTTGCTTTTCATGAAAATTATTTTGCTTTTATACTTTTCTTTCCATGGCGAAATTGCATATCTCCTATCAATGAGTGTCACCTCTACTGCTAGAGCCATCTCCTTGTCCCGGCGCGCCGATGAGACCCCCTGGCGGCTCTATGAGAGTGGAGCCATTAGGTTACCGTTGTTAGCAGAGAGTGTAGAGAGAGAATTTTGTTGTTTGTCAAATTTGTATATAGTATAATACTTACATACATAGATAATTGTATTGTAATATTAACACAAGTTGAAATAGTGATTTGTGAATACAAGTATATTTGGATACATAAGTAATATATCAAATTTGAAAGGTTGATTAGGCAATACAAGTATCGTTGGATACATTAATACTATATTTTTATAAATAAATAAATACCTAAGTTAACACCAAGCCTCAAGTATTATAGAAAAAATTTGACCAAAAAGAGATTGACGTTTTGTTGGCTTTTTCAATTTTTTATACAGTCGAATACTTACATTTGATACCTACACATTCTATTGTTTTTTCATTTTTCTTATTTAACAACAATGTATTCATATGTATACTGTATTGGTGTATTCATTTTTGGTTTAACAATAGTGTATCCATGCATTTTCCAAATTGTTGCATATGCTAAAATTGTACTACTTTACCTTGTTTGATGTATTAATACATTAAGTTTTTATAAATACTTGTATACTTGATATATTAATACTTTAAGTTTTATAAATAGAAACACCAATTTGAATTCAAAGTATTCATATGCTAATTGTACAAGTAATATATTTTCCTTATTTAGTTATTGTAATTACAATTGTATTAGTGTATAAATAGAAAAATAAAAAACATATACAAAAATACAGCGAGAAAAAGACATAAATACTCTTTTATATTCAAAATTTTATGAATACCTTTATAATTAGTATTTTGTGAATATATTGTATTTATGAATATAAATACAACTTACTATTGTATTATGTGAATGAATCGGGATATGCATTCAATATGTAAATATTAGTTGGT
>JAJOOS010004368.1:0-17466 GCA_029582725.1 Solanum chiquidenum | reverse complement strand
AAAAGGGAAGGATCAAGTTTCTTAGAGTTTCAAACTTGTTTCGAGGTAGGTGATGGTTGTGATTCTATGATTGTGTGATGTATGTTTGTTCTTGCTTCATTATGATACATGTATGTATATGAATGTTGCATTATTGATCACACTTGTTGTAAACGAGATAGATGAATAATGGTTACCATGAAATCATAACTTAATTGTATGATCTTGAGGATATACTTGTGATTGTGATTGTGGTGTGTTGAATGGATCGGTTGCCACGTTCCGGCATAACTAACTTGGATCGGTTGCCATGTTCCGGCATAATCATTGGATCCGGTACCACGTTTCGATATGCTAACTGTTTGGGTTTGGGTTCCATGAGAGGACCAATTATTTGATATAATTATGTTTCTTGAGAAATGTGAAGTTGTTCGTTGTTAGTAAATGTTGATAATATTGTATATGTTCGTTATATGCATGTGATTATATTGTTGTGATGACTTATGTATGTTGCACTTAGTGGGATAGCCGCGTGATCCTACCAGTATACTGCGGTTGTGTACTGATACTGCACTTGCTCTTTTTTTTTTTTGAGTATAGGGCATCTTCAAACGGCTACTGACAGACCTCGCTTAGGAGATCCGTGATTGTCGTTCGAATTCAAGGCTGAGCCAATTCTTTTGGGCTGCCATGAGTTCTCCTTTCATCTATGTCCACATTTCGGACTTAGACGGTTATATTAGTTATTAGTACATTAGTTGGGGTTGTATCCCTTCTTGTTTAGACTTGGTTCATTGTTAGATGTTTTGGTACATTGACTGTCAGGTTCTAGGCATTACTTCCACATTGTTAGTTAATTATTGTTAGACTTTTGTTAGAATTTATGGGAACTTTATTCCTTTCCTTTGTATTTTCCTGGTTTTCTGTACTTAAATGCCTTGGTTTTGGTTTAGTTGCTTGGTTTGAGTTGTAGTAGTGGTTCTCCCACCGGAGAGTTAGTGTGGGTGTCAATCACGACAGTCTAGGTCGTGACAAAGTTGATATCAGAGCCTAGGTTCGTTGATTTCGATGTACCAAAATGAGTCTAGTAGAGTCTCGCGAAACGGTACGGGAATGCCTTTACTTTTCTTCGAGAGTCCCTAGGACTTTAGGAAATATCTCTATTTTCTCTCGTCTTCTTTCGTGCTATGAATTGATTCCAATTGGAATCTGGCGGTTCAAATTGGTATCTAACCTCATTCACTCTTCTGTCCGTAGATGGTTAACACTAGATTCAACGGCGTCAGACCCGTAGCTCCCGTCAATGCTCTAGCTAAGGAATCTATAGCGAGAGGCTGCGGTCGAGACAGGAGTAGAAGAAGAGCTAGGGGTAGAGGCCGTGGAAGAGTAACGTCTGCTGGGAATGAAACTCCTGTTGAAAATGCTCCTATGAATGAGAACCCTCCTGCACATCCTGAAAAGATTGAAGAGGAGAATGTTGATATTGAGAATGTTGAGGATGTGGGACAAGAGGAAGAGGTGCATGCTGAGACTACCAATGTTCCCCCATAGACCCAGTGTTAGCTCGACATATCATGTCATTCTTGAAAGGGTTGGTTGGTCCTGGAGTGTGTAACATACGGAAATTTGAAATTTACGATGATGAGGCTTAAAATTGGAATTTATCATTTTTGGAAGGAATTCAAAAATCTAGAAAATTTGGTTATGGGAAAAAGTGAGTTTTGGCCAACTTTGAGCAGTCATAACTCCTAGCTCAGGATGAGTTAGGTGTAGTTCCAGTTATGTTTGCGAAGCTCGTGGAATGATCTTTCCAACGCCGTCGAGTTTGCTCGATTCCGAGTTCGTATGAGTGAGTTATGCCCTTTGGAAGTTTGGCAGTTGGCAGGGGAAATCCGTCCGAAAATTTTAAGGGTATTTTGGTCTTTTCCCTAACCAATGCCTTTGGTTATATTAATGTGTTAAGGTGATTTTAGATCAGTTTTTCCCATTTTATAAGAGTGAGAGCAAGGGTTTGAGAGCGAAGAGGAGAAGAAGAGGAAGAGGAGAAGATCAAGCAAGTTTTCATCAAGATCATCGTGGATATCGTCGGGGGTGATCCCTACTAGGTATGTGAGTTCATAGTGTGGGGTTGGTTCTTTCCCCCACACACCAACCTCCTTTTATTTTCGATAAAAGATTGGTTGTGTTGTTAAAGTTGTTGGTTGAGTTGTTGAAGTTGTTGGTTGTGTTGTTGATGTGTGATTGTGTTGAAGTCTTGTTGATTTGAGACATGTTTTCGGGTTAAATCTATTGTATGTTGAGGGGCTTGATGTTTCTAAGTGTTTGGTGTTGGAACCTTTGAGGTTGAGAGGGTTTAGAGTTGGAGAAAAGAAGGAGAAAAGTCGAGTTTTCGGGACAAAAGGGTGGGGTGTCGCGCCTGCCAGCGCACCCCAAGAGGGACTCTGAAGTCCAGCCCTTGGGGCGGCGCGCCTAGAAGAGCGCCAGCAGGCCCTTTCTGAAGTTTCAGGGCTGGCGCTCCGCGCCTTGCAGAGCGCCAAAGACGCCAAGTTTCCCCTTTCATTCCCCACTTTCTCATGCATGTTCTATGGTATTGTACCTATGTTTCCTAGTTGTTTCCAACACTCCAACGTATGTTTAGATGTCAAGAACTCGTCCATAAACATGTGATCATATACCTTGAATCCATAATCCAATTCAAGGCGAGTTAAGATCAAGTCAAGTGAAGTTAGAAGTCAAGCCTAAAAGTTAAGAAGTAAGTCAAAGCAAGTTTTCAAAGTTGTTCAAGAGTCTTTATTGAACGTTTTAACTTCATTTAAGGTTCAAGTTTCAAGTCAAGTAAAAAGTATAGAGTTTCAAGTTAAGTAAAGAGCTTTGAGTTTCAAGTTAAGTCAAGAGTTTAAAGTTGAGTTCATTTCTCAAAAGTTATTAGGGAACTAAGTATTCCCAAAGAAGTTTATAAATGTTTTCACATTTGAGTAAGAAAGGAACTATGATTCCAAAAGAGCCTTTGGGCTAGTTTTCAAGAAGAAGGAACATTGATTCCAAGTGAGCCTTCGGGCTAGATTTTTGAGTAATTATCTCAAACTAAAGAAAGATGTGTTTAAAACACTTATGAGCTAAAGTATTTTTGGGATTAGTATTGAGCACCGAATTGGGGACACGAGTTCATATCAACTCAACTTCCCATAAGAACCACGCGCCAACATGGGATTTGACATATCATTCTTTTTAGATGATCACGTGAGATTAAGCTAGTGGATCCACTAAGTTAAATTAAGGTCCTATATCATGGCAAGGTATAGGATGGTCCTTGGGCAACGTGAGGTAAAATGTTGTATCATCACTAGGGCTCATAGTGGTGGTTGTCGGTTAAAGAATCTCCCACAAAAGTTATATTACTTTTATATAAGTAAAGTTGAGTTTGTTATTATTTTATCATTAACGAACTAAGTTGTTTATACTGATTTACAAGCTTTATATATATTGCATGTGTCTTATTGCTTTATATTGAGTTCAGTTATTCATGAGTCGAACAGAGCCGAGGTAAGTGTTATCTTGCACTCCTTTCAAGCTTAAGTTGTTGTTTAGCGGTTCAACTCGCATACTCGTACATTCCATGTACTGATGCCAATTGGCTTGCATCTTCTTATGATGCAGACACATGTACCCAGGATCAGCATGCGGTACGCCGTTGATCCAGTTGAGCACTTCAGAGTCAGTGGTGAGCCTCCTTAAATTCGGAGGACTCGGTTACTTTGTTTATCTTAGTTTTGTTTTATTAGGATGTTGCGGGGTCTGTCCCAACATCCATCCCAGTATTATAGAGGCTTCATAGACAGTCAGTCAGTTAGTTTTTGAGTCTCTCATGCATGTATATATGTAAATATTCTATTTTGAGACTCGAGTTGCCTTTTTTGCCAGATTTTTATCAGTTGGGTTGTTTTATAACCTTTCCTTGCATTGAGTTATGCTGTTGAGTTAAGTTTTCGCTAAGTTAAGAAAGCCAGGCCAAGGGTTCGCTTGGGGGCCAGCAATGGTCTTCGAGTGTCGGCCACGTCCAGGGTGTAGGCTCGGGGCTTGACAGAGTGCTTCCTTCTGTTCAAGCAACTCAAGCTCCCGCTAATCCCCATGTTGCTAGCACTGCGCCCAAGGTGGGTGGGATTGGAGGTAATGATGCTTTCTTTCGTCCTTTGTTGGGTTCTGTTATGACTGGTAATGAGCATGAAATGTTTACTAAGTTTTTGAAGCTAAAGCCTCCTGTGTTTCTTGGTTATGAGAATGAGGATGCTTATGAGTTCATCTTATTGCTATGAGAGGCTTCATAAGTTGGGAATTATCCATCAGCATAGGGTTGAGTTTGTGTCCTTTCAACTTCAAGGTGAGGATAAACAGTGGTGAAGAGCTTACATGGAATGTAGATCTTCAACTTTACCTCCACTTACTTGGACCCAATCCCATGCTCTGTTTCTAGAAAAGTATGTGCTTAGGACTTTGAGTGATTGCAAGAAGGATGAGTTCATGGCTTTGGATCAAGGTGGTATGACTGTGGCTGCTTATGAGGCCAAGTTCCATGCTTTGTCTAGATATGCTACTCAATTGGTGACGATTGAGGAAGAGAGAATTCTGATATTTATTGGGGGACTAAATTATGAGTTGCAAGTGTTATCTGTTCATATGACTTTTGCATGGAGGAGCTTCAATGAGGTAACAGACTATGTTAAGAAAGTGGAGGGGTGAGGTGAGGCGAGACTGTCAAGCTAAGGCATGGGTAAAAAGGCCAAGAATTCAAGTAACTTTCAAGGTTCTTATTCCAAGGGGTCCAAAAGTCCAACGCTTGTAGCCAAGCCAATTCAGTCCGCTATGCCCGCCTATGTAGGTAGTTACTCGGAAACTCCATCTCATAATTTTCAGGATAATCAGGGAGTCGCCCCTTCGACGGGCGACAGACCATCTTTTGATCGTACTTGTTACAATTGTGGAGAACCTGGGCATCTGAGGAGAGAATATCTCCACTCATGTGTGTTTGAGTCCGCGCAACAACATACTAGAGCAGTGGTACCGGTGGGAAATAGTAATAATGGTCGAGGGCATCCACAAGGTGGGCGATGAGGTAATCAGCGAGGCTGTGTAGGTAGAGGAAATGGTAATGCATGTAGAGGTAATGTGCAACCAGGCAAGGAAGTGGTTCAAGATGATAGGGCTCAGTGTTATGCCTTTTCGGGCAAGAATGATGTAGAGGCGTTTGACGCGGTGATCACATGTACTATTCTTGTCTGTGATCGGATGGCTAATGTGCTATTTGATCAGGGTTCTACTTATTCTTATGTATCTGTGGGATTTGCCTCAAAGTTTGACATGATTTGTGATATACTTGATGCTCCTATCCATATTTCTACCCAGTTGGAGAGTCAGTCATAGTTATCCACGTCTATCGTGATTGTCCTATTTTGTTTATGAGTTTTCAGACTTGGGCTGATTTGGTGATTTTGGATATGACTGATTTTGACATAATCTTAGGCATGACTTGGTTGTCCCCCTATTATGCCGTACTTAATTGTAATACTAAGTCCGTAACTCTAGAAATTCTGGGAAGGGAAAACTTAGAGTGGGAAGGGGTGTACAAGCCTAAGCGAACTAAGATCATATCCTCCATTCGTGCTAAGAAATTGATAGGGGAGGATTGTTTGGCTTCTTTGGCTCATATTAGGTATGTTGAGATTGAGGCACCATTCATTAGGTCTATTCCTGTGGTGTCAGAAATTAGAGAAGTGTTTCCTAGTGACTTGCCTGGTATGCCTCCGGATAGAGATAAATATACTTCTACATTGATTTAGAGCCCGGTACGCTCCCCATTTCTATTCTTCCATATCATATTGCTCCGACGGAATTAAGAGAGCTTAAAGCTCAAATCCAAGAGCTTCTTAATAAGGGATTTATTCGACCTAGTGCTTCCCCATAGGGTGCCCCAATTTTTCTTGTTAAGAAAAATGATGGTAGTATGAGAATGTGTATAGATTACCGACAATTGAATAGGGTCACTATTCAAAACAAGTGTCATTTGCCTCAAATAGATGATTTTTTTTTACCAATTGCAAGGTGCATCAATTTTCTCTAAGATTGATCTAAGGTCTGGTTACCATCAATTAAAAATTAGGCATGAGGATGTGCTCAAGACGGCGTTTAAGACTCGCTATGGGAACTATGAATTCCTAGTTATGTCTTTTGGTTTGACTAATGCGCCTGCAGCGTTCATGAGTTTGATGAATGAGTTGTTTAAGCCGTTTCTTAATTCATTTGTTATAGTCTTTACTGATGATATTTTTGGTATACTCGAAAAGTGAGGAAGGGCATGTCGACCATCTTCGTGTTGTGCTGGGTGTTCTTGGGAAACAAAAGTTGTATGCTAAATTTTCCAAGTGTGAATTTTGGTTAACTTATGTTGCATTTTTGGGGCATGTAGTTTTGAAAGAAGGGGTAATGGTGGATCCTCAAAAGATTGAGGCGGTTAAGAATTGGGTTCGGCCTAGCTCCGTGATGGAAGTTAGGAATTTTGTGGGGCTCGCTAGCTATTATCGTCGATTTGTGAAGAACTTTGCTTCTATTGCCACTCACTTGACTAATTTGACCAAAAAAAAGATATCATTTGAATGAACTGAAAAATGTGAGGAGAGATTCCAAAAGTTCAAGACTCTCTCGTCCACCACACCTATTCTAGCATTACTGGTGGAAGGTAAGGATTTTATAGTTTATTGTGATGCTTCTCATTCTGGGTTGGGCGCGGTGTTAATGCAAGATAAGAATGTTATAGCATATGCATCGCACCAATTGAAGGTGCATGAGAGAAATTATCTAACACATTATTTGGAGTTGACAGCGGTAGTATTTGCTTTTAAGATCTGGCGACATTACCTATATGGTGTTAAATGTGAGGTATTTACTTATCATCGTAGTTTGCAGCATGTGTTCACTCAAAAGGATCTGAATTTGAGACAACGAAGATGGATGGAGTTGCTTAAAGATTATGATATCACCATTCAATACCATCCGATTAAGGCTAATATAGTGGCAAACGCTTTGAGTTGGAAGACGATGAGTATGGGTAGTTTAGCTTACCTAAGTGTAACCAAGCGACCTTTGGCTAAGGAAATTTAGACCTTAGAGTCCAAGTTCATGCAGTTGGGCATCTTAGAAAAAGGTGGGGTTTTAGCTAGTATTGAAGTAAGGGCCACATTCATTGAGGAGATCAAGACCAAACAATTTGAGAATGAGAATTTGGAAGAGCTTAGGAAGAAGACTGTGAATGGTAAGGCACAAGAGACCACTCTTGATGCGGATGGTGTGCTCAATTTTAAAGGGAGAATATGCGTTCTTAGAGTAGATGACTTGATTGAGAAATTGTTGGCAGAGTCTCATGGTTCGCGATATTCTATTCATCCGGGTGTGACCAAGATGTATCGAGATTTGAAGCGAATTTATTGGTGGCAGGGCATGAAGAAGGATATAGCGGAGTTTGTGGCGAAATGTCCAAATTGTCAACAAGTGAAGTATGAACATTAAAGGACTATAGGTTTGCTTCAAAGAATGCCAATTCCGGAATGAAAGTAGGAAATAATAGCCATGGATTTTGTGGTTGGTCCTCCCAAGACTTTGGGAAAGTTTGATTCTATTTGGGTAGTGATTGATAGATTGACCAAGTCAGCCCATTTTATTTCGGTAAGAACAAATTATAATGCTGAACAATTGGCTAAAGTTTATGTGAAAGAGATAGTGAGGTTGCATGGGGTGCCCCTCTCTATCATCTCAGACCGTGGTACCCAATTTACATCCAAGTTTTGGAGGAAATTACATGATGAATTGGGCACACAACTCACTTTTAGTACAACCTTCCATCCACAGACAAACGGACAGTCAGAGAGGACTATCCAAGTGTTAGAAGACATGTTGAGGGCATATGTGATTGATTTTGGAAGGCATTGGGATGAATTCATACATTTGTGTGAGTTCTCCTATAATAGTAGTTATCACTTTAGTATTGATATGGAACCATTTGAGGCATTATATGGGAGGCGATGTAGATCACCCATAGGATGGTGTGAGGTTGGAGATGTGAAGCCATTGAGGCTCAAAAGAAGGTAAGTATTCAAGCTAAACTTTTAGCAGCCCAGAGAAGACACAAGAAATATGTGGATCAAAAGGTAAGAGACATGGTGTTTCAAACTGGCGAAAATGTTCTTCTTAAGGTATCACCCATGAAAGGGGTGATGAGATTTGGCAAGAAGGACAAACTAAGTCTGCGATACATTGGTCCCTGTAAGGTTATTGAATGTGTAGGAGCGATAGCGTATATATTGGCTTTACCTCCTAATCTATCGGGTGTTCATCCGATATTTTATGTGTCCATGTTAAAGTGGTATCATGGTAACGGGAATTACATCGTTAAGTGGGACTCAATTGTGTTAGACAAAGACCTCCAATATGAGGAGGAACCAATTGCAATTCTTGATCGTGATGTGCGCAAGTTGAGGACCAAGGAGATTAAGTTCGTGAAAGTTCAATGAAAGCATCGTTCAGTTAAGGAAGCTACTTGGGAGATCGAGAGGGACATGCGAGACAAGTATCCCCAATTGTTCGTCGATTCAGGCACTACTTCATTCATTCCTTAGCCTATGTTTTCCTAAGTTTTGTCACTCGGGGACGAGTGATGGTTACGTTGATAACTATTGTAACGACGTATTTCAGTCGTTATATAAATGCCAACGGGGGGAAATTTGGGATCGAAAAACTTTTTTGTAGTATTTGGATTTTCCCAACCTATTCCAAATTTGGACAAAATTGGAGTCATTGAGGTGTAGGAAAATCTGGTAACAATCAGATGACTCATTTATGATTTTGATTACATGAGTAGTTAGATAAGTTGTTAAGGAACACATACGATTTTACAGAATTGAATTCGGGCGAGTAGAACTCCCGAAATTGATGTTAGGGTGAAGGGTATTTTTTGAGCGGCGTGGGTTAGAGGTGTGTTGTGAAATAGGGATTTTAGAATTATTAAAATAGCTCACTATTTTGTGCAAGCCGCTTTGGCGCTGGATTTTGTCGCTCTGACGGGGACGCTGTAGCGGGGTGAGGGCCACTGTAGCGGGCCAAACGTGACTTAAAGTCGTAAATAAACCCCTAAACGACCTTATTTTGTACTTTTCGATTTTTAGAGCTAAGGAAAGAACCCCAGGCGACTCCTAATAGTTTTCCACCTTTCTTGAGGCTAAAGGTAAGTTTTTCACTCCCCGAATCTATTTTTTCGATCCGTAGAACGTATTAGAATGGGTAATTATCGATGTGGGAGCTGGGTTTTGATCTAGATTCTATGGTGGAAACAGTTCTATTTTGGATACTTGGGATCATGGGTATGATCTAGGGTTTGTTAGAATTGTTAGTAATCCATGTAATTAGTGATTGTTTATTGATTCTCGTATTATATTGATTGTTTGTAGACCAAGAACAAGCGAAACGAATCCGAAAAGGGAAGGATCAAGTTTCTTAGAGTTTCAAACTTGTTTTAAGGTAGGTGATGGTTGTGATTCTATGATTGTGTGATGTATGTTTGTTCTTGCTTCATTATGATACATGTATGTATATGAATGTTGCATTATTGATCACACTTGTTGTAAACGAGATAGATGAATAATGGTTACCATGAAATCATAACTTAATTGTATGATCTTGAGGATATACTTGTGATTGTGATTGTGGTGTGTTGAATGGATCGGTTGCCACGTTCCGGCATAACTAACTTGGATCGGTTGCCATGTTCCGGCATAAGCATTGAATCGGGTACCACGTTTCGGTATGTTAACTGTTTGGATTTGGGTTCCATGAGAGGACTAATTATTTGATATAATTGTGTATCTTGAGAAATGTGAAGTTGTTCGTTGTTAGTAAATATTGATAATATTGTATATGTTCGTTATATGCATGTTATTATATTGTTGTGATGACTTATGTATGTTGCACTTAGTGGGATAGCCACGTGATCCTACAAGTACACTGTGGTTGTGTACTGATACTGCACTTACTCTTATTTTTGTTGAGTACATGGCATCTTCAAGCGGCTACTGACAGACCTCGCTTAGGAGATTAGCGATCGTCGTTCGAATTCAAGGCTGAGCCAATTCTTTCGGGCTGCCATGAGTTCTCCTTTCGTCTATGTCCACATTTCGAACTTAGACAGTTCTATTAGTTATTAGTACATTAGTTGGGGTTGTATCCCTTCTTGTTTAGACTTGGTTCATTGTTAGATGTTTTTGTACATTGACTTTCAGGTTCTAGGCATTACTTCCGCATTATATTGTTAGTTTATTGTTGTTAGACTTTTGTTAGAGTTTATGGGAACTCTATTTCTTTCCTTAATATTTTCGTGCTTTTCTGTACTTAAATGCCTTAGTTTTGATTTAGTTGATTGGTTTGAGTTGTAGTAGTGGTTCTCCCACCGGAGAGTTAGTGTGGGTGCCAATCACGACGATCTAGGTAGTTTTGGTTTTGTTGATTGGTTTGAGTTGTAGTAGTGGTTCTCCCACCGGAGAGTTAGTGTGGGTGCCAATCACGACGATCTAGGTCGTGACATGATGGTGGTGGGGTTCATTGAGGTTAGACTAGATCTATAATTTTGCTTACGAGTTTCGAAAAATTCAATAATTTTAGTTCAAAATTTTATATTTATGTTAAAAATATACTTGATGAATATTTATAACTATTAGACGAAATATTTATAAAGCAAGTAAGGAAAATTCCTAGTATTAAACCAAAATTTTTATATATATATATTTATGATTTCTTAATAAATCTTTTTTTTCAATGTGAATTTGATACGGCATATATACCAAGTCATGAGAATAAGTCTTCTCTGTTTTTTATTTTATTTGATTGTCTCTTTAAGATTTCAATTGTATAGTCGAGGTAGCGCAACATTTTTTATTTTTTTAAATTTAAGAAAAGATCATGAAAAGACTCATATATGCAAACTTCTTGAATTTTGTCATCAAAGACCTCAAATTTAACCATTAGATTTCTTGCATTTGCTTGGATTTTTAAGAATTCAGTAAAGTAATACAATCGAGATAGCGATAAATATATAAAGTGATAGCTTTATTTTTTTTTTTAAATAATCAAGAGAAGAGATCACGAAAAGATTCATAAATGCAAATTTCTTTGAGTTTTGTCGTCAAAGACCTCAGATTTTAACCCTAAGAAAGAATATTTGTGGATGTTTTATATTCAAAGTAATTTGGAATTTTTTGCAAGGCTAGCTAGACGAAGTACTACTATGTTATATTATAATATAATAAGTTCTTAGATACCATGTCCCCTACCAAGGCACCAAACCCCATTATCGCTCTTTTATTTTTAATTTATATTTTTATTGACACGTTTAAACACTATTTAAACAATTGCTTTTCTCATATTTGAGTCGAGTTTCGAGATCTTTCGTAAATAATTTCTCTATCTTTAAAAGGTAGAGATAAGGTGCATATGTACATTCTATTTTCTTTTGATCCACTTATAAAATTATACTAAATATATTATTGTTATTATTATTATATTTTTTTCTGAAGTTTGTCGTACTATATATTTATAGTGTGAAAGAGAAAAAACCTTACAATATATATCAAATTAAATTAATCTAAAATAACAATTTATATATCTAGCTATATATGATAACTATATCTATCTAAATAGTGTAAAATATTTTTGTCATCCACGATTTATACAATTTAAATCTATCAAAAACATTCTCTTTCTCTCTATCAATAGGCATAAGCCAATAAGGTATGCATATATGTTTTTCTTTCCAAACCCCACTAATAACATTATTATACTCAATGTGTCATTATTTTTATACAACTTAAAATAAACTTTAATCGCATTGATTGGGAACCTATAATAAATCATAAATAACTTGATATAACAAGTTAAATTTTTAGAAGTAATATAAAAATTCATTCACTATATATCAATGTTTAAAAGCTACTTTGTGATACATTTTTCTTTTTTAGTTAATTAAAAGAAGAATAAATATCTTTTCATGTTTAGTAATAAATTAATTAGTTTCAAACTTTTCATTTTAAAAAGTCTATATCTGATCAAATAACGTTACATAAATTGAGACGAGTGGAAAAATTCTTTTAGAGGCCAAAAGAGGTACTTTTATGACTCTATATAAACTATAGTCATCCTTCAAACTTATTCGATGAGCCTCTAATTATTTTTCTGACCATTACCAAAATGATCAGTTCATACCCTACAACCGCCGGCACCACCACTATCACCACCGTCGACTGCCATAAACAAGTCCGATCGTGGAGGCTCCTCCGCTCTCTCGTGGAGCTACTCATCCCCACTTGCAACTGCACTTTCGTTGAAAACGATGAAGAAAACTACAAGAAAATCCCCTCCAACTTCAAATACAGTCATCGTCATCAGTCATCACTATCATCATCCTCCGTTATGACGGGGACAATCTTTGGCTATCGCCGAGGAAAAGTCAGCTTTTGTATACAAACAAACCCTAAATCCACCACCCCGATTATCCTCCTTGAACTTGCTGTCTCCACTTCTACTCTCGCCAGGTATTGAACTGTACTGTGTGATCATCTTATCCATCTAACAACTTAATTAAATGGTTTTAGAGATAATCCTCTTTCAATTATTTGACTATACTATATATGTCTAAACACGTATCACGTGTGGAGTCTAGTTTTTTTTTTATGAGTCAAACACGTGAACTATTTTTTAATTTTGTGAGTGACATTGAGAATTATCGGTGAAATCAAGAATTTTGTTAAAAATATTCAATAAAAAATAATTTCAACCTATACATTGAAGCATGTGAGAGCGACCATCTCGTATACTAATAGTTATAAGTTGTTCGAGAACTCTCATCTTTACTTAGGGCTATGTCTCGACATATGAGCCTATTTTTTTTTAATGAATGCAAACATGTGGAATATATTATGCTTTTTGAGTAATGGTATAATTTGAAATTAGATATTTTTGCCTACTATGATCAAGCACATTTATTTAATTAATTTAATAATATTATGTCGTAATATACCAGGGAAATGCAAGGAGGTATTGTGAGAATTGCTTTGGAGAGTGGTAATTATGGTGGAAATCAATCCATTTTGAGAATGTATTGTAATGGGAAAAAAGTAGGATTTGCTGTGAAAAGAAAACCTACAAAAAGTGATTTACAAGTATTGGGACAAATAGAATTAGTAAATATTGGAGCAGGGATTATTCATGGGAAAAAGAATACTAATTGTGATGATGATATTATGTATCTTAGAGGAAAATTTGAGAGGGTCCATGGATCTTATGATAACTCAGAATCATTTCATTTGATTGACCCTGAAGGAAGTATGGGCCAAGAATTAAGTATTTTCCTTCTATCCTCTCGTTGCTGACGTGTTTGGGACTGAGACGTATATAATTGACATAGTCCTCCTCAATCATTGCATGTATGTATGATGGGGATCAGCGTATTTACTTTTTTTTGGGCGATCACGCTCATTCAAGTATCAAAAGGTTTCAAGTTTGAGCTATGAAAATGAAAATTGACCGAACTCAATTAGCTTATTCCAACATCAGATGGATAAACAAGAAAAATGTATCAGATTTGGAGTGTTTTGGAGTTTTTCATGCATGGGATATAGAACTATTGCATGGTGTTAATTGTTACTTGTCATTTTGTAATTTTTCTAGTTTATTTTATGTCCTTTATTTGCTTATGAGTTTATCATGGGTAGCCATGAAAAAACCCTAATTTTTTTTTGAGTTGTGCATAATTGCATGACTTTTTCCATGTGGGAATATTTGTATGGGGTGTTTGTCATCAACCTAAGATCAAAATTGTAAGAAAAAAATAAAAGCAAAAGGAAGGATCTTTTATTTTATTTTGTTTATTCTCATTATTGCTTAGTTTGTCATTAGTTCATTTAGTGTCCTATTATTTTATAAAAAAATATTTTTCTAAGTATTATTGACAAAAGTATTGACAAGAGGGAATTGCCCGGATGGTAAGCACCCCTCACTTCCAATTCAAAGGTTGTGAGTTCAGATCATCAAACGAGTAAAATGGGTGGGCGAGCTCCTATATTTTAATATTATGTTTGTTTGGATGCTATTATTAATTTACTAACGGAAATTTACACAACATTAAGGCAAAAGCCCATCCCACATTCAGTAGGACACCTTTCTGGTGAACAATTTAAACAAACAACCATTTTTTTCACTTATTGTAACTAGTATTTTCCTATTATTTATAGGAACTCGTCAAGAAAAAGAAGAGAAGAAAACAGTGGAAAATGAGAAAGAGTAGTTGAAACTCTTGAACTCAAAATGAAAAAGAAGTACTAAAAAAAACATTTTTGTACCATCAAAGTGAAGAATCTCTACAAAATTCTCAGTTACATTGTATAGGACTGCAAAAAGAATATTGAGCAAAATATATCAATCATATAACTAGTTGTTTCCTCTCTTCTCCTTGACTACAGACAGGTCGACTCAATGCCTATAAAAATGAGGCATTGCACCTTAGGCCCTCAAATTTCAAGGGTCTAATTTTTTAGTACTAATAAAATTAGGGGAATTTTTGCATATGGCCACTCAGAAATAGCTTAATTATTCTCCATAGCTATAGTTTGCTGATTACGATCCGTAGCTACATGTTAGAGACATAGGAGAAAGGCAAGCGAGATTGGAAGAGGGAGGAGAGAGGAGGACGAGAGAGGGCAGAGAGTGGACAAAGGCGAATTGTATATGTATATCTTGTCAAAATAATTGTATATATGTAACTGATATACATACACATTTGTATATATGGCGAGCGAGATTGGGAAAGGGAGGAGAGAGACGAGCAATATTTAGAGAGGGAGGAGAGAGGCGAGCGAGAGAAGGCAAAGAGTGGAGAGAGACGAACTGTGTATATATATATATATCAGATAAATTGTATATATGTAACTGGTATACATATGTATTTGTATATCTGGCGAGCGAGATTGGGAGAGGGAGGAGAGAGGCGAGCGAGAGAGGGCAGAGAGTGGAGAGAGACTAATTGTATTTGTATATTTGTCATATAATTGTATATTTATATATATGTATACTTTGTATTTGATAATTTGTATTTGTATATGTATAAAAGAGGAGAGAGGCGAGAGAGAGGGGAAGAGAGGAGACATACGATGAAAGTATAGTTAAAATTAAGCTGCGAGCCGTAATTAACTCAAACTATAGCCATGTTAGCTAATTAACTAGTATATGTTTGTTTATTCGCGTAATTTTCCCATAAAATTATTATAAGCTTTTTTTTAAGCAAAAAAATATACTATATTTTTAAATTTATTTGTCATTTTCCAGTTTGTTACGAAACATTATAGAATATTTCTTTTTTTTAATCAATTTTTAAATTTAAATAAGAAATAAAGTTTTTTATTAAAAAGAAAGAAATAAGTTTGAAACTCAGATATAAAAAAATAAAAAAATAATTAAAAGTTAGACTTAATGATGGTAGAAGTAGCACTATGTTTCTTTGACTGATCCTTTTTGAAACACAAGAATCAAATTTCAAGAACACAACAACAACGGTTGCTTATGAAAGGATGCTTCAACAGATATTGGACATTTATGTAAGAAATCTAATTATAAGAGATATGTTTTTAGAAATCTTCGATTGTTCGTTAAAAATATAAAAATCTAAAGCATGTTTGTTTTCTTGTGCAAGCTAAAGTTTCTCTGTCGTCATCTTTAAATTAATAGAGCCCAATATTGAAAATTACTCATATCAAAAAATTCTAGAGAGATAATGTTTAGCAGAAAAAATATACTTTTTTACTTAAGTTTCCTCTCCAGTCTTCTGAGTCAGTGAAAAATTCTCTAGTTTTAACGTGTTGTTCACCTCTTCAAGGCTAGAGCAACAAAACATTAAAATGTTGTTTGAACTCAAATCACAATGTATGAAATCTTTTTTGATGAACTTGAACTATAAAATTGATCAAGATTTGATAAGCATATGATGCCAAGTGCACTTGGCATAATAGATGGTTCCAAGAATCTGATTTTTTTTTCAATCTTCGGTCATCTCTTACTTTTCTTTGTTTTCTTTGATCAATGAATAGATTTTCTGGAAGAAAAAACAAAAGAGAAGAAAATAATTAGTTACAGTTTACTAGTGTCACACTTATGTACTTTTTTACAACTTCCAAGTGCCAAGTTTATTGATGAACCCATTAGTATTTTAGGATGATAAATTTTAAGGGCGGTTAATATGTTTTGGAAAAAACTTTAAAAAAAAATTGGCCTTTTAATTTGCCATCATTTTGCAAATATATTTTGACAAACATTCCAAGTTCTCAAGTTCTAGAAATAATTACTCCCTCCGTTTAAAAAAGAATGTCCTCCTTTCCTTTTCAGTCTGTTTAAAAAAGAATGACCTCTTTCTTTATTTGGTAACATTTTAATTTCAGCTTTCCACGTGACATGTTTAAGCCCACAAGATTAAAGGACAATTTTGTACATTTGACATAACTTTAATTCAGGACCACAAGATTCAAAAGTCTTCTTTATTTTCTTAAACTCCGTGCCAAGTCAAACTAGGTCATTCTTCGTGAAACAGAGGGAGTAGAATTTAGGTCATATTCTAGTATTTGATTTTTAAAAAAAATTTAAGAATTACCCTCAACATTTATATTTTATAGAAAAAGATAATTATACCACGAGCTATCATAAATGGTATGTCGATACCCTCCGTTATAGTATAAAGTTATTCATGTTCTTACCTTCAATTTTTTAGGTTGTATATACCCTTATGGCAAACGAAAGGACATGTGGCATCATCTAAACAAGTTACCTAAAATTAATCATCTAAATAGCTTACCTAAAATTAATTTATTTTTTACCCTACAAATTAAAATCCACCCATCTACCCATTTGAGTATTCGATGGTGATGAGAAGGCTGCCTCTAGAGCATCCCAAATAGATTTTTGTTGTGGATAGTCCAACAACAATTGGAATTGTCTCTTCCGAGAGAGATCATAATCAATTCTTAGTTGGAAGGTTCTTAAGACTCCGAAGTCTTGATCTGTAAAAAAGAATAAATTCATATTAGTTTAGTAATAGCCTTTCATTGAAGTGAAAGATAGACATACAACAATATAATTCTGAGGCAAAATAAATGCACTTCCATATTAAGAAACCTCACAATTTAGTGATTTTTAAATAACATACAATAGAAAGCTTCACTTAACATGACAACATAAGATTTCACTTTATCTTTCTGTAAACACCCAAGACATAGTATACTCCTGATCTTGATCTAAACAAAATACAATATCTTTGAAGATGGGTTTTGAAAACAAAGAAAAACTTAATACTTGAGTCTAAAATTTTAATTTTGTGCCAAATAGATTGAAAGTGTATTTTCCATGAGGGGTAAG
>JAJOOS010004367.1:0-23678 GCA_029582725.1 Solanum chiquidenum | reverse complement strand
TCATTTTGTGCTAAAAGTTATGACCATATGAAGTTGACCCATCAACAATTTTCAGCTAACTAGTTGTTGACCCTTACCTACGGTCTGACCTACGGACCGTGGATCGAATGATGATCCGTACTGGTCAACCGTCGTTTGCATCAGAGGCTGGGTATAGGGGACCTCGATCCACGGACACAGACCACGGACCGTTGTCTTCCCTACGGATCGTGGGCCTGTCTGTGGGTCGAGACTTAGCCGATTTTTCTGAGTTGGTTTTGGTAGGGGTTTCAGTGGTGAACCACGGACCACCAGCACGGGCCGTGGTCTGACCTATGGTCCGTGGATGGCAACCGTGGGTTGCACCTACAACTTCTCAAAGTCTGCATTTTGGTCTATCTAGGATACAGGGTGTTACAAAAAATAAGAAAAGGAAGGCTGAAGAACTTTCCAAAGCTTCAAAAAAGAAAATAATTGTTGTGGAAGAACATGAGTCGAACTTTGATTCTGATACAATGGTCGAGATTGACAACTACCAGAACAATAGTTCCCAGTCTAGTGATGATGTTGAATCTAGTAATGATAAAAGTGGCAGTGAAGATGAGAGTAGTAGAAATACCCAAACTGGTGATGAAGATGAAAATCCCCTGTCCTTGCCAATTTGTGCAAAAGACATTTCTGGTAAGTCGTACGATTTAAAGACATGGATAGATGAATTAGGATCATTTCCATCAAAAATTTATGTTAGAGTAAGGATGGTTGTTTATCGTGATTTAATAAATCTTCTAGTTCAAGAAAAATTTATGATGATTTTAAAGGTACTTGTTTTGGACACTTGAGGCATATTCCAGAACATTTCAAGTTCAATGGACAGATGGTCCATTATATGTTGTTGCGACATGTGAAAAGTGACAAAAAATTACATGAAATTTGATTTTCTGTGAATGATAAGCATGCTTGTTTTGACTTAAGAGAATTTGCATTGATTTGGATTGCTCAGCATACCCCCGTGATGCAAAATTGAAAAAGGTTCTTGAAAAGGAAGAGAAATTTTACTACAAGGTGACTAAGAATAAGTCTATTACTTCTCCAAAGTTGATGCGTTTGATCAAGGGTTCCAAGTTGAGTAAGGAGCAGAAGTTGAAGTGCTCGATGGTTTTGTTTGTCCACACGATGTTCCTTGCCCATGATCGATCAAAAATTGTAGATTCAAGCCACATTAAGATGCTGGATGATTTAGATTTCTTTAGTAGTTATCCGTGGGGGGAAGAGAGTTTTAATTTAACATTGACGTATCTGAAGAATAAAATTAATTTGAAAAAGAAGAGTGAAGTGTTTAATGAAAGAGGAAATGCATCGTATGCTTTGTATGGCTTTCCCTGAGAATTTCTGGTACTTCTTATAAATTATGTAGTTGATTTATGATAAATTCTTATATATTTGTGTAGTATTTTATAACCTCTATTTATTTATTTGTTTGTTCTTCTATTAAATGCAGGTTTGGATATATTAGGTTTTTCCTCATCTTGGAAAGGATGCCAAGAAGTCCTTGGATTCTCCTTTACCCATTTCCCGTTTACTTAGATGGCACACCGCAAAAAAATGATAATATTATCGAAGGTGATCCATTTAAGCACAAAAGAAAAAGTACAAAGGTACAAAGAATATTTATCATTATTTAACAATCTATATCTATATCTATCTATCTATACTACCTTAAAAGCATGAACTCCTAAATTGAATGTTGAATTACTATAATACCCTCAATTAAAAGTACTCAATTTATTTTATTTATTAATTTAATTATTTGTATTATGTTAAATGTAGATACCCTTTTATATGAAAAGGGTTATGATTTTCTCAAAGAGATGTGACTTTTCCAAAGGGTTGCGACTTTTTTGACAGGTTTTGACATTTTCGATGAGTTGTGACTTTTCCGAAGGGTTGTGATTTTTTCAAAGGTTTGTGACTTTTCCAAAGGGTTGTGATTTTTTTGAAAGGTTTGTGACTTTTCCGAAGGGTTGTGCCTTTTCTGATGAGTTGTGACTTTTGCAAATCGTTGTGATTTTTCCGATGAGCAGTGACTTTTTCGAAATAGAGGATTTCCTCTCACTTTTAAACTACGATTTTTGAAAGTTTTCTACTCTTCTTCTTCTTAAATAATCTAAGTGTTATTTGCAACAGTTGATTAAGTTAAAAATTCAACAAAATTCGAGGTACATAAGAAAGAGTTGTTGAACAAATTGTAGCAAATAATTCATAAATTCACACTCGCATTTTTTCTTACAATTTCCATTAGTTAACAGTGACAAAAACTTTGGGAAATACAATAATAATAAGCAAATATGAAAAATATCACATGATTTGGGTAAGACATTTTTTCTTTAGTTTTTTTTTACCCTCAAATTAAGCAGTTTCTTTCCGATTTTGTTAAAACAACGGGCATCAACGTTATCCATTGAATAAAAAATAGATTTTCACCTTTACTTATAATATGATAATATACACATGATAATAATTGTGTTTTAATAGATATGTAAGTAAAAATAAACTAAGAAAGTAAAGCGTTGGTGACAAGAGATTTTAATCAAATGGAACACTATAGTGAATATAGCATGAAAATGTATCTTTGTCTTCTTTCTTCATTTGCTATGTATCGTTCTATATATTTTTTTCCTATTATTTTCTGTTAATTTTAATTTGAGAAAATTTTATGTCAGGAAAAAGGAGAAGACTACAATTCTACAAAGATAAGGTAGAAACTTAGATAAATGAAATATTTTTCGCCAAAGGCGATGTTGTTCATATATTAAAATTAAATTATGTTACTAAAATATACATGTCTATCTAAAACAAAGAATTGGTCAAGCTAAATATTTTACATACACTCAAACCTCAATTTAACCATCATTCGTTATAACAATAAAATAACTTTTATTGTAGAATTACCTCTCTATGATAGTCTTACTCAAATATAAATTGGTAAAAGATATATTACGTATAAAGATAAAATATTGATATATTTATTGTAATCCTTATTAGTGTCATGCACATACTAAATTTGAAGTATGAATATTTAAGAGGAAAGACTATTGGTGACATTTTTTGTATTGATATTTGTTTAAAATTTTGTTGGTTAAATTTGTTTACATAATTGAGTGAAAAATAATAATACGACTTATTAAATGTCACTTTCTCCCTTTATTTAAACTTTGAATGCATTTTGTAATGTTTCAATAATCTCTGGTCATTTTGATCTCAAAAATACAAGTAACTCTATGAAAATCTTTATTAATCATTTAATAGCACTTGTCCTATGTTCTTTAAATTATAATTATTTACTAAAAAGTTTTAATTTAGTAATATTAATTCTATTTTACAACATCATATACTATATATACAATACGCACGTGCAATGCACGTGCCGTGAAACTAGTATTTATAAATTAGTGAATGTCATGTAATATTTGTATATATATGTTTTCATAGGTTGTGCACCCATACCTCACACCTACTGTTCGTGAGACAAAAAAGAATTACTTGGCAACATTTTAGCCATATGTGGACGAAGTGAAGGATACAGTCCTCGATGCCTTAAAGGCAAATTTGAAAGGTGTGACTGTCCTTACTTCATCAGTAGAGAATGTGGAGGATGAGTATTTAAGTGATCACAATCCTAATCAACCTTGTGACAATTTTGTACCAAGTACTTCTAAAGATGAAAGTCTGTGTGAGCGTGTTGCATCCCTCGAGCAATCAATGGTGAAAATTGTTGCTTATGTACGAGAGAAGAAATTGAGAAGAAATGAAAAGAACAAGAAAAAGAAAGATAGATAAATTTATATATTATTTTTTGTATAATAATTTATTTGTATTAATACTTAGCCACTGATCTTGCAGTAGATGATGACAAGTTTTCAGCACCAACAGTTGATGACGAGATCCTTCCATTATCTATAGTCGATGATGATCTTGCTGCAGTTGATGCATACTTTGCTGAAGAAGTTGATGAAGAGATGAAGGAAGAGGAGATGAAAGAAGAAGAGAAAAACCAAGATGAGGAGAAGATGAAAGAAAAAAGAAGAAGAGAACGATGAAGAAAAAGAAGAGGATAAGCTAGAGGGAAATAAAGAAGAAGAAAGTGAAGAGGAGAATCTGGAAGAGAAGAAAAATGAAGCAAGTGGAGAAGAAGATAAAGAACAACAAGAGGAGAAGATAACAGAGAATGAAGAAGAAGAGAAGTTGGAAGAAGAAGGCTTGGCCACTGATGTGGCAGAACTAGAAAAAGAAGACATGATGGGTATTGTGATGGAGCTTAATGGTGAGGTTGGTGGTAATGAGTAAGGGCATTTGTGGTTTTTGTGATGGGTATTCCCTAGTGTTTGAAGACAATTTTTGAAATAGTTGGTGTTTGATGACAATTGGTTTTTGTGATAGTTGGGTTTTCCTTGGTTTGAAGACAACTGTTTTTTTGAGATGGTTTTTTAAGACAATTAGTTTTCGAAATAGTTGGTTTTTAATAACATGGTTAAAGTGGTTTGTTGTTTTGTTGTTTTTGACGACAAAAATGTACATCTGACAGTTTAACATATATTATTATGAAGGGTTTTTAGATTTCTTATTAATCTATGTCTTAATAGTATGTGATTTTTTGCTATCATTGTTGATCTATTTAGTAGTCAATTATCGTCAATAAACTTGTATGTCTAATACTACAGATTGTTATCACTATTGATCTATAACATTATCGATAAAAAAAATAAAAGATATAAGAGTGCAATAAATAGAGAGAAATACTTTATTTATTCAGCACTACATTCCTGTTACACATTGGTTACACATTTCCAAAAGCAAACACCAAAAATAAACCACACAATATAGCTTTTAGGCGTTTTTCTTTTTCTTCTGCAAAAATCAACCTTTCTTTTAGTTGATCTCTATCTATTTCAGCATCTTTTAGCAACACTTTCAAGTGATTCCTCTGCTCTTCAGCTTCTTTTAAGAAAGTCATTAGTAGATCCATATTTTCTTCGGATTTCCGTAGCTTTTTTAATATTTTAAATTTGGTAACGCCTTGAAAATTTAATGGGATACTCATTAATGATTCATTTCCAAGCCACCTAAAAAAAGAGCATATGCCAACTGCACAATTAAAGAATTGTCGACCTAGATTTGTTTCGGTGTGTGACATCCTCAACGTAGCTGGATTACCACAATGACAATTGTAAGACTTTTTTGCAATGGATGTTTGAGATGCTCGAGACATTGTAAAAATGGAGGTGTTTGAGTTGTTTATGAGGGTTTGAGTTGTTTATGAGGGATTTCCTTCCTTTTATACAAAAGACATGATCAAATGTTACCGTTGAAAAGTAGCATTTGAACTTTTATTACAGTTACTATGAAATTTGTATATCAAAATATGTACTGGTTGTCAAGATATATAGACCCCTTAAACAATCGATGCATCTCTATGTGTGTGGTGTGTGTATGACCAATGAGATTTACACTCTGACATTAGTATGGTATATGCGGGTTTATATCTATGTTAAAGCATTGTCGATACTGAACCTACTAGAATATGACACTTATATATAGACCAAAACTAGTAGAATTTAAAAAAGACAACAACTAATTAATAATAAATTATGTTTTTGAAATTTATCCAATTAAAGAAGTTAAACAAGTCATATGATCATGTAAGAGTCCACATAAATTGGGTGTGGTGATTAGAGATGTATGAGGAAGACTTGTGGTTATACAATCAACATCCTGAGAACAATGTTTGAGAAAGCGTAAGTATGTTGTGAGGATGATCACATGTTGTTCAACCACACATTATTGATTACCACCCCCAATTTATGTAGACTCATACATTATCACATGCTTATTCTAAGGATGTTGATTGTATAACCACACATAACAAGTGACATCCTTGCAACATACTTATGCTTTCTCAAACATTGTTTTAAGGATGTTGACTTTATAACCACAAGTTTTCCTCATACATCTCTAATTACCACACCCAATTTATGTCGACTCTTACATGATCATATGACTTGTTTAAACTTATCTAATTGGATAAATTTCAAAAACTTAATTTAATATTAATTAATTGTTGTCTTTTTTTAAATTCTACTAGTTTTGGTCTATATATATGTGTCATATTCTAGTAGGTTCAGTATCGACAATGCTTTAACATAGAAAAAAACCGGAATATACCTTACTAATGTCAGAGTGTAAATCGCATTGGTCATACACACACCACACACATAGAGATGCATAGATTGTTTAAGGGGTCTATATATTTTGACAACCAATACATATTTTGATATACAAATTTCACAGTAACATATGAGTTTTTGATAATTCTTTAAGGGTTGTTTGGTAGAGTGTATATTCATATAATGTTTGTGTTAGTCAATTTTGGATTAGTTATACTTAGATCATTTCTTATGGATAGTTTGATTTGGTGCATTAAATATAACATGCATGATAATAATAATACACATGCATTAAAATACACAACTTCAGATCATGGCTTTTTTTTTACAACACTTCATTGTTTAATCATTCTAATTCATGCATTAAAATTATTGCATCATGAATAACATGAATTTTTATATATTAATAATACACAGTTTAATAGAGAGCGGATGGACTCGATAATAAATATTAATAGATAGCATACAAAATGTATGTCATCTTTTAATTGATCTATATTAGATCGTGACTAATTACGATAATAGCTGATACTAAATTGATCAAAATGCTGGCAGCAAAAAAAAAAACAGTAGCTTGATTACAGAAACAAATTCAATCAAGCCTGTTTAAGATTTGTTGTTTTTCACACATGTAGTTCTATTCTGTACGGTTCTCTTACAAATTGAACATTTGTTCCTTATCTTGCTCTTGAAATTCTCACCGACGCCTTTGACACGTTTTCTTCTTTTTCTTCCAAGCTTGGTATCGATAAGAGGCGGAAGAATCTTCAAATTAAGCAATTCTTCTTGCACACACCATTCCGAATCGAGAGGGACAACATTAATAGAATCCATGTATGAAAGATGGTACACTTCAACTTTATACAAAGGCGAAGAGTACTCATAGATGCTCATACCATACTCATTGCCATGCTTTGATCACAAAGCGGCCATCGTGTGAGCACAAGGTATCTTGATCAAGTCATATTCCCTATGTGAACATGACTTTTCCAGTAGGTCCACATAGGAAGTAACACCCGCACCAAACATGGTAAATTGATTGTCGTCCCCGATTACATTCTCCACATACAAAGAGTTTCCCTCGATAAAAAAAATTCTTGCAATTTTTTCGGCAGCCGGCACCATTTGATTACCCATTGATTTGAGGATATATGCATGCCTCTCTCTAAAAAATTCTCCAACCCTCTTAGCAATTGAATTAAATATAGATGCCACAGGATACTCTCTTTCGTCTATCAACATAGTATTGAGTGACTCGGCGATATTTGTGGTCATCACATCATATCTATTGCCAGGAAAATGTGCCCTGCTCCACTTCTCAAAACCAATATAATACTCAAGGACGACGGCTGCAGCGGGACATTTGTTCTTGAATTCTACAAAATGATTGTCAAAATCCTCCAAAAATATGCCTTTCCCGCATTGTAGTGAAGATAAAGGTAATATCCACAATGATGATTTACACGGAGATTTTCACCAAGGTGGCTCATACAATATTTGTGGCAAGTATGATTGTAAAGGTTCACAATACCGTTGGCGATACTCTTGTGTCTATCGGAGATAAAACACAAATCTGGTTCATCGACCAAAATCTCCTTTAATTTCTCAAAGAAGAATGTCCAAGATGTATCATTCTCTTTGTCCACGACACAAAAGGCAATTGGATAAACATGATTCTCTATATCTCGTGCAACAACGCTCAACAACACACCCTCGTATTTACCATGTAAATGAGTGCCATGAACTGCAATTACCTTTCTCATGTGGGTAAATGCCTTAATGCAAGCACCAAAGGCCAAGAAATAATACATGAACCTATGACTATCCTCGTTTACCATGAGACAATAGCTAGAACCAACATTAAGTGTCTCGAACATGTAGGAAATAGCCGGTAAGAATGAATATCCGGTCTCCGCTGTCCCTTAGACCATTTCCTTGGCAACCACACCACCCTTCCAACATTTCCAATAGCTTGGACTACAATGAAAAGAATTAAACATAGCTCTTTGAATCTCTTTAACATTTGGACCCTTGCCATCACAATACATATTTACACAAAGTGAAGCAATGACTTTGATTGAAATATTTCTATGGCTACTGTTGGCATGTTCAACGCCACAACTATGTTCACCAATATACTTGTAGATACGAAATCTATCCGAACACTCATATTTCCTCGCCCGCAACATCCATGCATAGTTGCGAGATACACATTTTACCTTTAAGTATTTAGTACAACTCTTCACAGTAGCAAAATCAAAAGACTTTTAACTCACTCTTGTTACTGAAAGTTTGGTTTCTACATAAATTAGTTCCATCGGAGAAGGAATGGTTGGATTGTTATCCCAATTCATTTTGTCCCTGCATTTCTTCACAACATTCGGGTTCGGGATCTTTCGCATCTACTGGCTGATTTTCCACATTAGTTGGATCATCATGTATATTCATTGAATGAATACCCAAACTCTCATTTGAATTATCACCCAAGATCACCTTTGAATGATCACCCAATCATTCATTTCTAATCAAATCATTGTCAGCGTTAAATAAATTTGTTGGTTCAATTGGTGGCCTCGCATTGACGTTTATCCTCAATGTAGGCCTAGAGCCATTAATACCAATATCTAACATGTACAAGCTCACGTGCCTATCATTTTTTATGAATGTGGGATGTATTTTACCCCTCCCATTCATTTGATAGCTAATCACCAAGTCATTTGGCTCGCAAGTTAACTCACCTTCCTCAATTACGCTTGCAATCATGTCGTCATATGAACCATTGCGATGCAACGCAATGGGCACTTTCGTCTTACTAAAAGATTTTCAATTCCAGCTTTTGGGAGTCTCCTCCCATACACCCATATAATCACCACCAGCAACAACAAATTCAACTACTGCCATTATAGACTACAAAGATAGCTACTAGATTATAGCATCAGTCGTTCACGATCGATGAAGTACGACATCCGTACAGAAACGTGACCGAATGAGATCGTGGTTCAAAATACAGCTCCTAAAACGGCGAAACGTATTTTAATGCTTTTAAACTACTAAAATGTATCTATAATGAGTTATCAAGTGTTTATTATGGAAGATTTCTCAAATTTCTAAAATGGTGGGAAACTAATTTTGAAGCTTGGTTTTTGAAAGAAAATGGAGTAAACATGAATATGGAGTAGGATATGATGATGATTTTACCTTGGAAATGGATATTACGGCTGGAAAACTCGCCAGAATCGACTGCAGCAAAAATGAGTTGCTCTTGTTTCCATTTGGAGCCTTTTTTCTTTTTTCTAATATAAATTTTAACAATTGCCAATAAATATATTATTCCAAATTAGTTGGAAAAGAAAGGGGGGACCAAAGTGGAGATATGAAAACTTAGGGAGGTCTTTTGTATGTGCCAATTAGGGCATGTGGATGATGTCATTAATAGTGAGTATACCACAAATTATTCAAGACTTTTGTCTAAATGTTCAATTAAGTTTGGAGAGTGGCTATTTGGCCAACTATCCCAAGTTACTCAATATTCAATAACACTAATTAAAGAACAAATAAATAAAAACAATGTTGGATATGTTTGAGTTCTTGAAAAGAACTTAGTAGCTCAATAATGTATAATTAGTTTGAGTGATAGACACTGATATAATGTATAATACCTATTTAATTTCGGAAGTTAAAGTTCATTATATTTGGAGAATTCAATAACATGTATTACTTTTATACTTTTTTTTCTTTAAATTCACTGGTTTATACTTGAAAATTACAAAAAAAGTTCAAAGGTACCGACAATATATAATATTATATCATGAACATAATTTAGGTGGAATTTTTTTTGCCTATTTTCTTTCTATGCCAAAATAAACCGAGTCCAATTCAACTGAAATTTGACACACTATCTAGTCTAGCTATTTGTGTTCCTCCGTACACAAAAGTGATGTACTCAGAGAAGACAACATCACATTCTTTTTTTGGTCTCTAGAACTATGTTACCATTAAAATAAGGTGTATGTAATATCTCGCACCTAGAAACGACTATTAAGAGTTTAAAATAAGAAAATATTGATTTTTGGAAAGAATAAGGAAATCTGGATATTTTGTCTATGTTAAGGAAGTGAGTTTTTAGCCATTTTCAAACGGCCATAACTCCTAGTTCAGGAGGATTTAGGAGCTGATTTTGATATGGTTGGAAATCCCTTGGAGAGATCTTTCCAATGCTAAGATTGCATGATTTCGACATCGTATAAGTGAGATATGCCTTTCGGAAGTTGGGTTGTTGGATTGAGGAAAGTCCCAATCTGGAATTAAGGAAGGGCAAAGTAGTCTTATTTTGCCAAGATCATCCAAGCTTGCGAGTGGAATTCGTCGGGGGTGATCCCTATTAAGGTATATGAGATCTGTTTGTGTTGGGTTAGTTCATCCACACACCAACTTGTTTCAATCTATTGGTTTTTAGTTGTTTACATGTTGAAGAAGTGAGATTCTTGAAGAACAAATTGTAGAATTCTTGTTGGCTGAGTTGTTGATGCTTGGGGGAGAATTGATTCATGTTTCCAGGTTGTTTTTCGAGTTAGATTGGTTGTATTTTGAGGGTACTAATGACCCGAAGTGTTTGGGGAAAAACTAGGGAAGATTGGAGTGTTTAGAGATGAAAAATGAAGGAGAAAAGTCGGAGAGTTCTGGACAAGGGCTTGGGGCGTCGCGCCTGCCAGAGCGCCACAAAAACTTCTCTGAAGTTGGCCTCTAGCATGTCGCGCCAGCCAGAGAGCAAGCCAGACCTCTCTGAAGTTTGAGGGCTAGCGCCCCGCGCCTCTCAGAGAGCCAGGGACGCCGGTTCTCCCCATTCGTTCTCCACCTTTTCGTACTTGTTCCTAAGTGATGTACCTATGTTTTCTAGTTGTTTCCAACACTCTAAGGTACATCTAAACATCATGAAATAATTTGTAAACATGAGATCATGAACCTTGAATCCATAATCCAATTCAAGGAAATTTAAGATCAAAGTCAAAGAAGTTAAGAGTCAAGTCTAGAAGTTAAGAAGCAAGTTAAAGCAAACTTTCTTAAAACTTTCAAGAGTCTTTATTAAATGTTTTAACTTCGTTTTAAGGCTCAAGTTTCAAGTAAAGAAAAGAATAAAGAGTTGAGTTCATTTCTCAAAAGTTATTAGGGAACTAAGTATTCCCAAAGAAGTTTATAAATGTTTTCACATTTGAGCAAGAAAGGAACTATGATTTCCAAAAGAGCCTTTGAGCTAGTTTTCAGTAAAGGGAACATCGATTCCAAGAGTGCCTTTGGGCTAATTTTTGAGCAATTATCTCAAACTAAAGAAAGAGGTGTTTAAAACACATATGAGCTAAAGTATATTTTGGGAGTAGTATTGAGCAACGAATTGGGGACGCGAGTTCATATTAACTCAACCCTCCATAAGAACCATGTAGCCATCATGGGATTTAACGGGTCATACTTTTTAGATGATCACGTAAGTTAAGTTAGTGGATCCACTAAGTTAAGTAAGGTCCTATATCACGCCAAGGTATAGGATGGTCCTTGGGCAACGTGAGGTAAAACGTTGTATCATCACTAGGGCTCATAGTGGTGGTTGTTGGTTAAAGAATGTCCCACTAAAGTTATATTACTTTTATATTTAGGAAAAGTTGAGTTTGTTATTGCTTTATGTTTAACTAACTAAGTTGTTTACACTGTTTTACAAGTTTTATATATATTGCATGTGTCTTATTGCTTTATATTGAGTTCAGTTATTCATGAGTTAAACAGAGCCAACGTAAGTGTTCCTTTGTACTCCTTTCAAGCTTAAGTTGTTGTTTAGCATTCCAACACGCATACTCGTACATTCAATGTATTGATGTCAGTTGGCCTGCATCTTATTATAATGCAGACGCAGGTAACCAGGATCAGCATCCAGCGCGCCGTTGATCTAGTCGAGCACTACAGAGTCAGTGGTGAACCTCCTTGCATTCCGGAGGACTCTTTTATTCTCTTTCTTTGTTTTGTTTTATTAGGATGTTGTGGGGTCTATCCCAACATCCATCTCAGTATTATAGAGGCTTCATAGACAGTCAGACAGTTAGTATTGAGTCTCTCATCTATGTATTTGCAGATACTTTGTTTTGACACATAACTTGCCATTTTGGCTAAGATGTTATCATTTAAACTATTGCATTGAATTTATTCTTAGGAGTTAAGTCTTCCACTGAGTTAAGTAAACCAGGCCAAGGGTCCGCTTGGGGCCAGCAATGGTCTCCGAGTGCCGTCCACGTCCAGGGTGTAGGCTCGGGGCGTGACAGTGTATCTGCACAACTATCCATAAAAACCCAACATATGCTTTCTGGCGGAGTCGCAGAATAGATGTTAAAAGACTACTATTCTTTGTTGGAGTTTTTAAGGCTGAACTTCAACTCTAATACAGAAATAAAGGCAAGAAGAAGAAAAAAATATATGTTGTCGTAAAGATTATATTTCATTGAACTAAAATGGTTTTTATATACAAGAAAAATAAAATAGATGTAGCATATATTTCATAAACTACTTTGCACATGTTCCCATGTTAAATAAACTACTTAAAGTAACATTTAACTCCTACAAAACAACAACTAAATAAAACTACTAAAGATAGCTAAAAAGCTGCAGAAAGTCCAACAACTTCTGTTTGATTAGTTACTACAATAACTAAAGCAATTAGTCAACACTCCTCCTTGCTTTAGTTGCTACAAATTCCAAGTCTTTCTCTGAGAAATTCAACTCCTCTCCTTGACAAGGCTTTTGGTAAAAATATATGTCTATTGAAGATCTGTCTTGCAATAATTTAACCCAACAAATCCTTCTTTTAGCGCATCTCTAGGAAATAATATATTGATATTGAAAAGCTTGGTTTTCCCTTAAAAAACAGGATTATTTGAGAGAGCAATAACTTCTGATTATCCACAAACACCGCTATGCACTTTGGTTGCTTTAAATTCATATCAAATAGCACTTTTTAAAGCCATAACGCTTGATTTGAAGCAGTTGTTGCTGCAATGAATTCAACTTGAGCCGTAGGGTGTGCAACATTCTCTTGCCTTATAGAACACCGAGAAAATACTACTGAACCAGGATTAAAACAATAGCCAGAAGTGCTCTTCATGTCATCGGAATAGCCAACCCAGTCACAATTGAAATACCCCTGTAACACGTACTTCTGATTTGCAGAGAATTACAAACTGAAGAAGTTTTGAATTAGAAAATGGAATTGTAAACTTTGCTAATAGATTATGTAAACTTTGATGATATGGATGCCACAATCGATGATGCCACAGGTCAATATGAAGAGGATGAATTACCAGATTTAATTGAGGTTGGGATATGCGTGTAGTCTCTTTCGGGCACTCATACAACCCATCTCTATTATGTCCGCATACCAGAGGCGCCCCCGTAATCAGATCTTTCACAAGAAAATTAAGAGGAAAATATTCAATAGATGTTTTGTAGTCATTACAAAATCTAGAGACAGAGAGGAGATTTCTTTTTATATTTGGCACACAAAGGGTATCATTCAGTTTGAAGATTTTATTTGATGCATATAAGTGAGTGTTACCAGTGTGAGAAATTGGAATGGTATTACCATTTCCCATTGAGATATCTTCGGGTCCGTGGTAGTCCTGAGAAGTGGCCAAGTTGCGACCATCAGTTATGATGTGATGGTTGGATCCAGAATCAACAATCCATGGATCTTGTTGCTGTGGAAACTGAGTAGCATAATTTGCACAAACCTGAAAGTGGTTGCGTGACTAGGATCTACACACTTTGGCAGAATGACTGGTGCGATCACAAAGTTGACAGTGAAGGAAATTGTTGTCGGTGTTTTGGGGCTGCTGATATCGATCGACGAGAGCGCCACTGCTGGGTATTTGATTACTCTTGGGTTTGTTGGGAACGCCATTGTTGGCTACCCTGTGAGGTATTACCTATGTGCTTTCGGTTGTTAGTATTTCTTGAAGGTGCTTGGTTTTTTATTTGAGCAATTGCAGCAGTAATTGCTGGTGTTCGTTTGGGTTCTTCATGTTTAAGAAAGATCTCATGGTCAAGCAGTTTCTCATAAAGTTCTTCATAGGTGAGCATTGTTTCACACGACCAGATGGCTGCAGAGATAGTGTTATAGTCGGGACCAAGGATATGGAGGATTCTCACAATGAGTTGCACATCAGTGATTGGTGCTCCAGTGATCGCAAATTCATCAGCAATTGAAATTATGTCACGTACATAGTCAGTGACAGGCCTAGAATCTTTGGTAATACTATCTAGTTGATCTTTGAGACTGATAATTCTTGTATGTGATTTATTGGCGAAGGCAGTGTGTAGGGATTCCCAAGCTTTCTGTGCATATGTGGCTGTTGCAACAGTTGATGCAAGTGTATGTTTTACTGATGCTAAGAGGGCGTTTTGGACAAGCTGGTCTTGACGAAAATAGTTCGTATAAGCTGGATTCAGAGTGCTTTCATTGTTTGTTGTAAGTGTGATTGGAGGAGCAACAATTGTGCCATCAAGATTACCGAAAAGGTTATGTTTGTGCTTAAGCATCGACACCTTTGCCTTCCAGGTGGTGAAGTTATGGCTGCCAGCAAGTTTGATGGGTAATTGAGAGGCACGATTAAACTGCATGAGTATAGTGTTCCTGGCTGTGTTATCTGTGTTAACAACAGTAGTATTGAGGGCCATTTTTGCGTGAGGCAGAAGCTAGGGTTAGATGAAAAAAATTGGGATCATACACATATGAGCTTTTAGAGTCCTGATACCATAAAACAACTTATAAGACTAGATAGAGAATGAGAAGAATTTTTTCTTATTCATAAGCTGATGAAAAATATCTATAGATGTTGATACAATAATGAGTCGTAATGTGATACAACAGCTAATCCTAGTTTTACAAGTAGATAAAGTCACGTTATATCTCTTTTACAGACAACTTACGATTTAGGCATGCTTCAGCTTTTTATTAAATCTCAGTCATGCCTCATGATAGGCCTCACCAGGCAGTTGCCTGAAGTTATTAATCTCATCCCTCAATTGCAACATCTTTGAGGGTGGGAAGAATCTTTCCAAAAATGCATATTTCATCTCTCTCTAGTTGGTGATAGAATCATGTGTTAACTCATTCAACCACATTGTTATTTCCAGGGAAAGTGATAACGGAAATAACCTTAGACATATGGTGATTTGGCTAACCCGAGGTATCTCAAAAGACTTACAAGTACAAACAAAGTCCATCAAATGCAATTTAGGGTCATCTCCAACTACTCTTCTGAATAATCCTTTCAAGTTCAAGAGCTGGATCATAGTACTTGTAATGTTGAATTTATCTCCGAGAGTTAACAGTGGGGTACCAATGGCCCAAGAGGCACAAACTCTATCCAAGTCGGCCTCATCGTCATCATTAATAACAAATTCAATAGGAGCAACATGTCTCTATTGTCCCTTCCCTCTTGGGGGAAGACGGTGATTAGTAGGGACAACATCATCAGCTTTATCTCCAACCGCATCATTGGCATCATTATTAATTCCATTGTTAATGTTGTCCCTGGCCTAACTTCAACAAGCTATTGTAACCTAGCTACCTCATGCTCTTGTGCATTCATTGCTTTTTGAATAGTCTTTTCAAGCTCGGCATTGTAAGGTAATAATGGTTCACCCTTACTTCGGGTACTTGACATGCACCAACAGGTACCCTTCAAAAAGAAAAAAGTCAAATTAAGAAATAAGATTCAAAGAAAAATAAGCACACACTACTTAATTGACAACCGTATTCTTAGTAATGACGTCAAAATTTGATACGTCCAAATTATACCTTCGGTTAAAAAGTATAATGCGGTCACTATCATATATAGAATCCTATTTGATATGTCTAGTTTATTATTTATTTATCAAGTTATTAAATTCTCAAACATTAATAAATTTTTGCATACATGATGGATTAGTTTCAACTTTTGAGCTCCTTCATTTAACTAAAAAAATATATGTGGACAAAATTAAGCCACTCAACCCATTGAATTGAATTTTTAAAAGTATTTTGAGTACTATTATTTCATTTATATTATAATTTATAATCATATAGCATCTATATATAAAAGAAAACCCTATGCCCGCTTATGTGGCGTTACCACATACCAGGATTTCCTTTTAATTTATTTATTTCCAAAACTACCCTTCCCTTCCTCTCAGAAACCTTCATAACCGTCACCACCATCTTACAAATTAAGCCTCCAAAAAATCTTCCATCTGTATAAATATCAGCCCCCCTTTGAACATACTTAAGCAACTGATCGTCAGATAGGAATACCAAATCAAACTTAAGTTTAACCAACTGATACAAGAATGAAGTATTGAGCCAAACTATGTGAGTTAGCTAGCTCAGATGAATATATAACAATTATTTCTTTCAAATTTTCTTTTTAATTTTTGAATTGTAAATACTTCTCCTTTAATCCTATGTATACTTGCATTGTTGCATGCATTAATTAGTCTACCATTTCTCTATGATCTTAGTTTACCTTTGGTATTTTGAGTTAACCATTTTTTTGTCTAGGGGTGGTACCATATAGATTTAAGGTCAATGTCATTTATTAGAGCTTTGAATAAATATGAAGAGTTGTGACTTTCATGAAAAGTTGTGACTTTTACGGAGTGTTGTGACTTTTATGAAAAATTATGACTTTTATGAAAGGTTATGATCTTTCCAAAAGGTTGTAACTTTTCCAAAGAGTTGTGACCTTTTCGATAAGGCACAATAAGCATTTGTTCACACTACCCTTTATTATCTATAAGTAGAGGTATTTCCTCTAATTTTAAAACAAAAAAAAAAATGAACTTCTTCTTCTTCTTATGCACAATTAAATATTTCTGTATTTTGCTCATGTAGAGTAGCTCACTAACAACATTAGTTTTGTATCAAGACACTGATGAATAAAATCGTTCTATCTTGAGGTGATTTATTCCTGTAAACCTCGAGTACTAGAGGGGAATAATTTCCTTAAGGGGACACTGTGCATTCAGTGGACTCAATTGTTTCCTTTATATTTCATTCTATTGTTACAAATCCTGGTATATTAGTTACATTCATTAAATTATGTTTATGTTATTAATTGTTGTTTTTCAATACATGATTTAAACTTTTTTGTTTTTGTTTCTGCAAAGTAATAGATGTGTTTTTCGACCGTGCAATTTTAATAGAACTGTAGTTTCAATTAAAATCCATCACTCTAGTATGCAGATTTTTTAAAAGCACCCAAACAAACTAAATAATTTTGTGTAATATTTTTCTCTTTCAAGTATATATGATAAGTTGAATTGTTGTCCAATATGATACATTCTTCTTTTAATTTTCCATTTTGATAATTTCTTATGAAACATTAAAATAGGGAACTTTAAAATGATATATGTAAAGCAAAAGGTAGGGTTGTACTTTCTACGCATTAAATTAGAATATTTGTTCACTTTTTTCAGCCTTTTAAAATTTATCTATCCCTTCACCAACGATTATTTATTTATTAGAAAATTTAATATATTAGGTTGATGTTCATTTCATTCCCCAAAAAATATCTAATAGTAACACTTCTTGTAAGCAATAAGATAAATTATAAAATTAGTAATGTTCGTTACAACGTAATCTTGTATGTAAGATTATGTAGTATTTTAGTTTTAATGAATAATAGATTTTAATTATTATTTTATTAATTCCATGATAAAAAAATTCCCGCTCCATAATTTCACTTCGGTTGTAGTAAAGTTCGTTACTTTTTATTTTTTGCTTCTTATTCCTCGCATTTATTGCAGAATTCATTAATGTTTTCATCATTTAAGATTTTTTATCTTCATTGAAATGTGTGATTTGAAGAGTGGATGTATTTAAAATAGAGAAAAATATAAATATTCAAACTGATTATTCGATTTCAAAATATTCAAACAGATTATTCGATTACCCCCACCCTCCCTCGGTAATTATGATATGCAAGTCATTTATGATAATGAGGAAAGCATTAAATAGGTTTTTTCTTTAGTCATACATGACCATTAATAAACATGATTACTAACACATCTAATCTAATATCTATTTAGTTTTGGCTTGACTTTCACTTTAAAATTTTCAACTTTTTCATAGCGAAGTCACTATATATACACACACAAACCCCCCCCCCCCCATTATACTCATCCACTAAAGTTTCATGTTCTTTCTTTTGTTTACATAATTCCATGGAGATTGTAGGTCATGATCATGTTCTTTCTTTTGTTTTCTTAATTCCATGGAGTTTGTAGGACATGATCGTCAATATCAAAGTGAAATATCAAGTGATTATGATCCAAATTCATGAACTCAAAGAAACAAATAATTGTGCTAGTGCAAACACTAACAAACGTTACATGTTTCTTCTAGTTTAAGTGATAGTTGATGGGTTTCTACGTGGGTCAAATTTGGTGGATTCCCTCTTCTCCTTCTCCCTATTTATTTACCTTTCTATCTCTTTAAATCAACTCATAGAAAACCATTTACAAATTTCACTCCTAAAATATTGTTACTTTCTATTATACTCCAGTCTTTGTCTTATTTCTTTGTGCGTTTAAGTTTTGATACATTGTTGCACAAGTAAAACGGAAGTTGAGAACGGCGAAAATAGTTCTCATCAGGCAGAAGTGCTTCTACAAGCATCCATGAACCTTATATGATTAATTCAAATTCAGTGGCCAAGAGGCAAAATTCCCAATAGTAAATATATATTTTGTTCAACATACAAAAAACTGGCATATCAACAATTCTAACAGGATTTAAAAATCCCAAAACTACAATCTGAAGTGTAATTTGGGTGTATTAGTAATTTAGAGGATCAATGGTTTCAAACCAGTAATTATAAGACATTATTATTCTAAGTACAGAATCCTCCTGATTTTCCACGATGTAAGCCTCTTGATGACGATCGAATGCTATTCTAATCATCTTAGAGGGATCACTTTTTGAGTGAGAATATATAACAAATTTCTCCAATGTTACTAGGATCGGCTTTGTTAATTGTCTCCTAGATTTGTCCTTAAAAGACTATTAAACATATATTTTGTTCGACTTACAAAAAGCTGGTATAAATATATATTTTGTAATAACGTTAGTTGAAGTTTGTATTAGTTAATTTTTAATGTAGTATAAATTTATTTATTTTTGTTAACAATTTCTCTTGTGATGTAGATATATGTTTCTTAATATCTTTTCCCAAAATTATTAAACTTCTCAAGAGTTAGAGAATTGTCACGATTTTTTTTTATGCTCAAGCCAAAGAATGACTTTATTTATCGATGCTACTTATGTGATTTAGATTGTCAGGTTATTGTTAAAAAAAAACTCACAACAAATGTGAAAATATGTGAATAGATATGAATCATTTAAAATTTATCATTAACCTACACACTGTACATGGCCGGCACTCGAAGACCATTGCTGGTCCCCAAGCGAACCCTCATTGAGGCTGACTACAAGTGAAAAACTGATTCAAGCAAACAAAGCTTAAAAACTGAAATAAAAGTTCATAAATCTTAAATACAAACTTTAAGTCCAAAGAAAACTCTGTATAATAAAATATATACAACTCACCATAAAAGGCAACTTAAGTCTTTAAAACGTTTAATAAAATAAATGAATAATACAGACTTCTCAACTATACTGACTATCTATGAAGCCTCTAACTGATAAAGATGGAAGTCGGGACAAGACCCACGACATCCTGACTAAATTGAAAAGTAAATGAAATCTTCCGGAAATAAGGAGGCTCGCCATAGCTAATTCGAACTCTCAGATGTATCAACGAAGCTCCTGTTGATGATCCTGAATACTTGTGTATGCATCATGAAAAGATGCATGCCAAATGGCTCAGTACGTGGAATGTATGAGCATGTAAGGGGAATTCTAAAGCATAACATAGGCTTGAAAAGAATCTGAAAGAAACAGAAGAACTTACCTGGCTCTACTCAACTCAACATAACTTAACTCATTTCAATATAAAGCAGTTTAAAACAAGTGCAATATAAAGAAAAAGGAAACTGTTTAGAACATGTTGTCAATTAATAATCATAATATCATAAAAAGACAAACCATGCTCCCTCTCAAAGTCTACTTGTGAAATGCATGAATGAAGTCTCATACCTTCATTCACACTAAGTAGAACCCCTTGAGGAACCATGCTACTACTGTTGTGGGAGTTTCTCTAGCCGACAACCATCACTTAAGAACTATAGTGATGATACAATGCTTTACCTCACGCTGCCGAGGCCCATCCTATACCTTGTCGTGATATAGGAAGCTAACTTCACTAAGTGGATCCACTAATCTATGCGAAAAGGATTCATCTAAAAAGTATGACCCTTTTCTACCCATGATGGTTATATGGTTTATGGGGGCGGTGAGTTATATGAACTCTCCCCCATATCGGTGCTCAATACTACTCCCAAAATATACTAGCTCTTATGTTTTAAAAACATACTTCTTCTGTGAATTGAGATTACTGCTCAAAAACTTATCTCAAAGGCTATCTTGGAAATCTCAATTTCCTCTGTTGCTTCATTTAGAAAGTGATTACTCTTTTCTGAAAACTAGCCCGAAGGCTCTTTGGAAATCTCAGTTTTCGTTCTTATTTAAATGTGAAAAAAAAATTAAACAATTTTGGGAGTACATAGTCCCCATATACTTTTGAAGAAATGAACTTCAACTTTACTCTTTACTGAACTCAAAACTTAAGTCTTAAAACAAAGTTAAATCATTTGCAAAAAGACTTTTGAAAAGATTCTAAAAACTTCCTAGACTTGGCTCTTGACTTTCCTTGAATTGAATTTATGGATTCAAGGCTATGATTGATGTTTATGGATGATTTCTCGATGTTTAGAAGTCATTTAGAGTAGTTAGAATCAATGGAAAGTGTTAGGACACTTTAGAATAACTTAAATAGTCTAAACGACGAAAAACTGGTGAAAAACGCCGATCCTGGAGCGTTCCTGGCGAGTCGCGCCAGACCCCAACTTTCTGGGGCTCGTTTCTGGCGCACGGCTGGCGTGTCACCCCAGCCTTCTTGGCGTAACGGGGGTGCGTCATGCCAGCATTGACCCAGGCAAAACTGACGAATTTTTCCTCTCATTTTCTGACCTTAAGCCGCTTTTAATCGATTTATTTTCTCAAGTTTTCCTTAGATTCAATTACCCAACCTAAGTACACACTAATCCACTCAAAAAAACACCCAAAACAATCACTTTCATCTCAAGAAATCATCAAAACCCCAACAAAACAAGATTTAAGAATGAACTTCAAGAACACCTATCAAGAACTTAAATCCTTCAACTTTTTGAGAATGAAACTTCGCTGAAAATATTATGTTTGGCGTGTGGGTGAACAAACCCAACACTATGGAAGCTTACATACCTGTTAGGGATCAAACCCATGGCGACAATCCGCAACAACTCTCAACAATTTCGACGAACGCTTCGATCCCTTTTATTTTCTCCTCTTCTCTCTTCTTCTTTTCTCTTCTTGAACTCTCAACTAAACACTAGGTGTAAACTAGGATTATAAAACTGAACCTAATCATATCATACCCTTAAAACATTACTAAAAATGAATTAAATCTGATATTCCCTGGACGTGGCCGGCACTCGAAGACCATTGATGGTCCCCAACCGAACCCTCATCCTGGATGACTACAAGCGGAAAACTGATTCAAGCATACAAAGATTAAAAACTGAAATAGAAGTTCATAAAACTTAAATACAAACTTTAAGTCCAAAGAAAACTCTGTATAATAAAATATATACAACTCGCCATAAAAAGGCAACTTAAGTCTATAAAACATTTAATAAAATAAATGAATAATACAGACTTCTCAACTATACTGACTATCTATGAAGCCTCTAACTGATAAAGATGGAAGTCGGGACAAGACCTACGACATCCTGACTAAACTGAAAAGTAAATGAAATACTCCGAAAATAAGGAGGCTCGCCATAGCTAATTCGAACTCTCAGATGTATCAACGAAGCTCGTGTTGATGATCCTGAATACCTGTGTCTGCATCATGAGAAGATGCAGGCCAAATGGCTCAGTACGTGGAATGTACGAGCATGTAAGGGGAATTCTAAAGCATAACAAAAGCTTGAAAAGAATCTGAAAGAAACAGAAGAACTTACCTGGCTCTACTCAACTCAACATAACTTAACTCATTTCAATATAAAGCAGTTTAAAACAAGTGCAATATAAAGAAAAAGGAAACTGTTTAAAACATGTTGTCAATTCATAATCATAATATCATAAAAAGACAAACCATGCTACCTCTCAAAGTCTACTTGTGCAATGCATGAATCAAGTCCCATACCCCCATTCACACTAAGAAGAACCCCTTGAGGAACCATGCTACTACTGCTGTGGGAGTTTCTCTAACCTACAACCATTACTTAAGAACTATAGTGATGATACAACGCTTTACCTCACCCTGCCGAGGCCCATCCTATACCTTGCCGTGATATAGTAAGCTAACTTCACTAAGTGGATCCACTAGTCTATAAGAAAAGGATTCATCTAAAAAGTATGACCCTTTTCTACCCATGATGGCTACATGGTTTATGGTAGCTATGAATTATCTGAATTCTCCCCCATATCGGTGCTCAATCCTACTCCCAAAATATACTAGCTCTTATGTTTTAAAAACATACTTCTTCTGTGATTTGAGATTAGTGCTCAAAAACTTAGCTCAAAGGCTATCTTGGAAATCTCAGTTTCCTCTATTGCTTCATTTAGAAAGTGATTACTCTTTTCTGAAAACTAGCCCGAAGGCTCTTTGGAAATCTCAGTTTCCGTTCTTATTTAAATGTGAAAACATTTTAAACTCTTTTAAGACTACATAGTCCCCATATACTTTTGAAGAAATGAACTTCAACTTTACTCTTTACTGAACTCAAAACTTAAGTCTTAAAATAAAGTTAAAACATTTGCAAAAAGACTTTTGAAGAGACTCTAAAAACTTCCTAGACTTGGCTCTTGACTTTCCTTGAATTGAATTCATGGATTCAAGGCTATGATTCAATTTTATGGATGATTTCTAGATGTTTAGAAGTCATTTATAGTAGTTAGAATCAATGGAAAGTGTTAGGACACTTTAGAATAACTTAAATAGGCTAAACGACGAAAAACTGAAGAAAAACGCCGATCCTGGAGCGTTCCTGGCGCGTCGCGCCAGACCCCAACTTACTGGGGCTCGTTTCTGGCGCACTGCTGGCGCGTCACCTCAGCCTTCCTGGCATAACGGGGGCGCGTCGTGCCATCATTGACCCAGGCAAACCTGATAAATATTTTCTCTCGTTTTCTGACCTCAAGCCGCTTTTAATCGATTTATTTTCTCAAGTTTTCCTTAGATTCAATTACCCAACCTAAGTACACACTAATCCACTCAAAAAAACACCCAAAACAAT
>JAJOOS010004366.1:0-29111 GCA_029582725.1 Solanum chiquidenum | reverse complement strand
AGATACACCTCTCATTAGATGACAACAACGTGGGCTTTGTTATCCAATTTTTTTGTGATGGTGACTGCTTCCATGACTTTTGGATGCCATTCTTCATATCCTAAATGTGAAAAGTATGTAAGTCGAGGCTAGATGACAATGTACATATTCTGGATACTGCAGATGAATCAACAGGCGTATTAACGAAAGCCGAGAGTGAATACAAGGGCCACCGCTCCTTGCTTTCACGAACTCGGAACCTTCTGTCCACAATGCGACGGCAGGACATTCTGGACAGGTATCATGTGATAATGACTTTGTAAAATAACATTGACCTTTTCTTTGCAACTCTACTGCAGAGTTTTTAGTGCCATTGCAAGTTTGCTGGATCATACTTTCCCCCGCTGGTTCATTACGTTATTTGGAAGTGTATTTAACCTTAACTGCAGCACTAACACAATCTGTGAACAGGGTGATATTGGTGGTTGGATTTATTATTTTCTCCTTGGCTGTGCTTTATGTGGTTTCGAAGCGTATGGGGCTGCTCAAGTTGCAGCGTAAGCTCATTGAAGCTGTGAAGTCCGGTACAGCTGGACAGGTGGAGATAATAGCTGGAGCTGGTAGACAAGGTGCAAATGTTGCTCAGGTTCAGATGAATCCTGTTGTACCTGAGTTAAATGTACCCTTAGAACAAGCTATGCATGATGAACTTTAAATTCTCTATAACTTTGTACATTTTCTTTGTTACATGCAATTTCATCTATGAAGCTTCATATCTTGGTTACAGCCTTACAAGAAATAGTATATTCGTTTGTTGCCTTTATTCATAGCTTGCCTTGATCCTTCATCGGTTATATGTTTTTTGATTTTGGTATTGTAGAGACAGATAAACAGTGTATGTCCAGTAACTTTCAGAGAATACATGTACAATACTGTTTGTGTTCTTGCACTTTGGCATTGCATAAGCCTTCCCAATGATTGTAGCAGAATGACATGACATCTATTCCTATTTTATATCCACAAAATTGACAAACAGCAACTCTTTTGTAGATAACAAAATAAAATAGAGAAGTATATAGAGTGCAAGCCATTTAGAGCTGGAAAAAGGAAGATGAAAAAACTCTCTTATACATGTAAAAATTAGGATTATGCTAAGAGCCAGAAATTTCTATGAGTTTTGGTGTTGAGAAGATATCCTGCTGTTTGGCCCTTCTTCTGAACTGCAACACAGGTGCATTTGCTGTTGTCAATCAAATAATCTGCCATATCCAGCCCCAGCCCTCTTAGTGATACACTTCTTTTAGGCCTGCCACACACAAATGCAGGATGATTCATACTTATTCAACCAAAAAGAGAAGAAATAAAGGAGGTTTGTCTCTGTGTGTGTGTTGGGGAGGGGGGAGGGAGGGCTTCGTTGTCGTACTCTCGGACTTTTAGTTGTCTGATCACACTCGAAAATATGTATTTACTTGTTGTATTTTTAACCCCTGAGGATCAATGGGTGCACAGTTTGAAACTCGGTGGATTATATGATTCCATCATTCTACCCTTTCTTCACCTAAAATACCCCTATGGCTAAATTTAAACTCGTGATGTGCGTCTAACTCACACATTGTGCATTATATGGCTCATTTTGAAATTAGATAATATGATAAGAATATAAACTCACCGTAGTATTACGTTAGAAAGACTCCTTCTCTGACCTATAACAAGAATATCAATACCAAAAGATGCAGATTTAGCAATAATGACAGTAGCTTTTTCCTTTGCATTGCCATCCATTTCCACCGTCTCTGTACAAACTTTTATCTTAGGTTGTGCAACTTCACATGCATGTTTCATTGTCCCAAGAAAATCCATGTATCCCTTTCCTGTGCACCCTTTGACATCACCACCGTCTTCCGCGGCCGCATGAGAGGCCGCGGATGTTGGCTGTGGTGATGTTATGTTTGTCAATGACTTTCTAAAGAAAGTACTGAACGGACTACTATCGGAAGGAGACGTGGATGTGGACGAGTTTGGCAATGGCTTCTTGATCAAGGCACCAAGGAGATTCCTCCATGCATTAGGATTACCAACATGCAGAAGAATCAACGTGTCATTTTCCGCGACTGCATGGGAAAGCGCGTATTGAAGGGCGGAGGCTGATTCACGAGTTGGATCAGCCACCACCATTATTTTCTTAGTTGAGTTCTTCCCATCTGCCATAATATGGTCTCTGGTCATTATTATACGCGAACCGGGCCACACCACCACCACCACTAACCGCCCACCACCACCCGTAAAACGTTGGTTTTTCTACCTAATGATAAAACCAGCGTTTGTGGGAATGGTAGTGGAACGGTAAACAAAGACGAAAACAAGAATATGAGGCTGCCATAGGGTAGTTTTTTTTTTGTCTATAATAAATTGTGATTCCTAAAGTTAATGCCCTTTTTGTTGTTTGCAAATGCCATTAGAAAAACCAAATGAATGTCAACCTCTCAAGGTTGAAAGGATAATAATTTTTGGTATTTAACTTATTATTGATATTAGATAATTTTTTACAATGTATTAGATTATTCTTCCTATTTTGAAACACTAGGTGTCCTTAGGAAAGTCAGGCTAGAACCACAACATGCAAATTCTCAGGAAAAAATTGTAAAAAAAAGGATATCGTAAAGGGTGGTCTTGAATTTTTAGCCTCACGTAAGTAGTATGTGTGGAAAATAGTGTAATGTGTTGCCTATTAGCATAAGTTTCAATTGTATTGACTATTGAACAACACAAACAACTTTTACTTATTAAGATTAAGCGGGTCAAGACCCAACCTGTTTTTAAGCTCATTTGAGCCTAGAGTAAACTTGGGCGAGTCAAAACCCAACCAATTTCTATTTCAACTATTTTAATATCTTCACTTTCAACCCAACCCGCCCATTTGACACCCCTACTACCTATGACGCTGAACTTGTTGCCAATTGAGCAAGTTCAACGTCTCCGATTTATTGAAATATCTCAAACTCTGGGCTCATAAGCAAGCTAAGCTAATTTATGCTCACAACTTATGTCTAATAGGCAACAAAAGTCATTAACAAAAAGGACGATCCACAGTGAAGTGCATGCTTTAGTTATACTTGAAGGAAGAAGGTATCAGCTGCAATTGCATTAACAATAAGCTTATTCTCCCCTGATGCTAGTACAAGAATCAGAAATTTGGTAGTTCGAAAATATACCATCGTTGTACTTATTAAGAACCAGTCCAAAAAAATGTTGAAAATAATGACCTATCCTAACTCTGCTAAATTTGTCTTCCTCAGTTCTGATGATTTGTAAATGATCTGAAAGCTCTTATCGGGTGCTTACACTTGTTGGAGATATCAAGATTATCACCAGTTAATATCGATCCTTCATCAGTAGCCAAGCGCTGAAATCACATTGCAAAGATGGTAACAGTCATCATGCCATCCAAACGGAGCACAAGCAACAAGATAAGAGAGGGAAGCAAATGTCTAATGATGCATTTATAGACCAGGAAAAGAAAGAACTAAACGGAGTTCGTACATGATCAGCTTTTGGCATTTAATTTCTCTAAAAGGATTTTGTTCAAAAGTTTTGGATTTGCTTTGCCTTTTGATTCCTTCATCACCTAGTGATCAGCATAACAATGTGAAAAACATTGGTCAATAGACAGCATGATATGAAAACAACAAACTTCAAAAACTGAATGAAAACATACCTGGCCAGCAAAATAACCTTGCAATTTAGTTTTACCACCACGGTATTGTTCCAGCTGCTTTGGACTATCTGCAATCACCTTATCTACCATTTTCTCAATCTCCGCGGTGTCAACAATCTGTTTATTCAAAAATGGAAAAGTACATTAGATTCCTTTAATAACAAATATGCTTCAGTTACTTAGCTGGTTCGAATTCATGTAAATCGGCAACAAATTATTAACATTAAGAAACATTACCATAAGGGCAGTCAGTCTGAATTACACATGGTTCACTTAGGTCAAGATGTTTCCAGACAAGATAGCTATTCGAGGAAGTGTAATCGAAAAACGTATACACAGCTTGACACGCTTCAGAGATAATTTTGAGAAGTTTTAACCATGAACCTTTTCTTGATAGATAAGTAATGGTAAGTTTTAACAGTGATGTGTATGCTATTAGCAGTAGATTATCCGCAGAGTTCATAGAATCAGGTTAACGGAATTGTGCCGAGGCTTTTATCAAACTGAGACGATAACGGTTTAGCAGCATTTGGTTTTAAAGCTGATACCATAATAATACCAAAATTTTCATCTACAACTTGTTATAATTAGTTCTACTTCGCAAATCGTGAAACCTTGGAAGTAAGATCAAGTATCAACACATCAGATAATTTACACAATCTTCAAGCAATCTAAAGTTCATTGGCTCAGTGTCTTTGTGGGGTCAACATTCATCTTCAAGTATCTTTATTTGTAGTTGTCTCATGATCAGCTTCCTTATCCAATCAAAGGTCTCCAAATGACTACGATTCAGGTGAGATGGGCTACGATTTTAACTCTATCCATCAGAATGAGAGAACAGAGTCATTGGTAACAGGTGATAAGTTAATGGTCTTGAAAGTTTATTCGAGAATTTTTTTATTTGAGATTTAAAAGAATCCATCTCAACAGATGATTATAAAGCTCATCAACAGAACAGTAAAATCATTTTACTATATAATTATTATAACAAGAGAAATACTAGAGTTCTTGCAATATTGCAAGCCGACTTGCCTGAACCAGATCCTTTTCTTTTATCAGTCCCTTGACTGTTCCACCCTTGGCGATTAGCTCAAATAAAATCTGTAAAGTTCAATAACAATTGATCGGTCAGAAACATAATAATTGAACAGAGTGGATCAAAGTAAAGCCAATGAAGAAAGTGACCCATTAGCATATATTTATGCATTTCTAAAGAATGCTACTGATCATGCACAAGTGATACTCTTTCCCTCTTATACGCACACATCTATGCACATATTTAGATGTACCATAAAAAAAAAATCATGCCAAACTAGTCATGCCGGAAAGACTCTTGATCAGTACTGATTTCTCCCACTCAAACAACAGCTTATGATTGTCACAAAGTCCAGTACAACAATAAACTGAAGTTACAGAGAGACTACATTGCTGTCTGAAGAAGGTATATGCTAAATTCCTGATATATGTTCCATCTTCAGTTATAATGTTTCTAAAACATTGTAAGCCAAAGCATCAACACCAATAAGAAACATCGGACAAGATGAGGGAAGCGAGACTGAGATGGTTTGCACATGTGAAGAGGAGGTGCGAGGATATGCCAGTAAGGAGGTGTGAGAGCTTGGTTGTAGCAGGAGTTAGGAGAGGTAGAGGTAAGCTGAAGAAGAACTGGGGGGAGGTGATTAGACTGGACAAAGCACAACTTCAGTTGACTGAGGACATGACCTCAGATATGAAGGTATGAAGGTCGAGGATAAGGATTGAAGGTTAGTAGGTAGATGAGTGTTGTCGCATTCTGTGTGGAGGGACTGTGCTAGTTTCCTCCTCTCCTTTTAGTATTATTATCAATTATCGCATAGTTTCTTATTCTTCGAGGTGTATTACTATCTTTTGTTGCATTTTTTTTGTATTTTGCTACTTTGTTGTCTCTTTTTTCACTATCCTGCGTCAGATACCTCTCTAACTCACAAAGGTAGGGGTGAGGTCTGCATACATCCTAGCTCCCTAGAGCCACTTGTGGGATTACATTAGGTATGTTGTTGTTGTTATATCAATTCCTGTTTTCTCAAAGGTAACATGGACTGCAACCAATTGAAGGTCAGTGATTCGCAGAAGGAATCGGGAAAAATTAAATTAAGAAGCGTAACAGATAGTTACTTGTGACTGGACAAACCCCCAACCTCAACGCACCCAAAAATTTCTTAAAAGTGAAGAAAATCAGCAAAACAAAAATTCTACTTAATAATGTATAGGAAAACCATAAGATGTAATTTTCAACCATAACAAATTTAGTTATATCAGCACCCAAAGTGCAATTACCTCCTTCCCAATCTTTCCGCTGATAGTCTCATCTTTAATTGAAGCTATGAGCTCCCCCAGTTCTTGAGGGGTAAGTTTAATCTCATTGATAGTCACTTTTTCATTTTTCATGTACGCAGCAATATCTCCCATAATCCAATTGGCAGAAAGCTTTATATCAGCACCTCCTGCAGTTGTTGTATCAAAAAAATCTGCAATCTGAAACATGCAATTATCAGTGGATTCTGGATATTTCTACAAAGAAATAATGGGAAAAGCTGGAAAAGGCCTGATTTTGCAAGCTAACGGTCCAGAAATTTTAATAACAGGATGATGATGTCATACTTTAGGACTCCTTTGAAGACCAACTTGATAGGGGAATCCATCCATGTTAAACCATAAAGTCCATGAAAGGATGGTAGTGTTCTTGAACAACATCATCCTTCCCTTCCCTTCCCTTCACTTCTATTCCTTTACTTATCCAAGTTCCCACCCTCTTCTCACCACCCACCACCAACCCACCCAACTTTGGTCTCATTGGGCCATTGGAAGAGGAGGAGAAGGAGAAGGGAGAAGGGAAGGTAGATATTTCCAAGAGGCATACAGCTAAATGGACTTATGTGTATCTAAAAGTCAAATAATGCTTGTCCTTTTTGATGCTTAAGGATATAAAGCATCATATTAAATTTCTGGTGAGAAGCACTTCATGCACAGGCTAAACCCTTACGAAATAACATCAGCTTGATAGATTTTAGTACTGGAGTGTCCACATGCCAAAAAGGCAGTATAAGCAGAACCTGAGGATGAGAAGCACTTACATTGATGTCATTGGCAAGAAAAAGGACATCTTGCATGCTTAGGCCCATTTTCTCGTACCTCCGACGCTTATCTTCTGGAAGTTCAGGCAATGACTCACGGATACTGTTCACATACTCCTCGGTGAGAGTAACTCCAGGAAGATCAGGTTCAGGGAAATAACGATAGTCAGCAAGTCCTTCCTTTTTTCGCATGGTTACTGTTTTCTAGATATATGAGAAAGTTAAGCATATAAGTTTTCCCTGGAAACACTTGAGTAAACTAGCCTGACACACTGCAGTAGTATAAAAAGTACAGTTGCATACCTGAGCACCTTCCTCCCATAGACGAGTTTCCTGTACAATTTGATCAATCTGGCCTTGGTTATGTAGTTCCACCTGTCTTGAAATTTCATAATCAATGGCCCTACTCATCGATGAGAAGGAGTTCAAGTTTTTAATTTCAACCTGACACAAGATAAAATATATCAGTTCATTATATAGAATGCTGACTTAACAATATGCAACTTAAACTAAACACTCACTACTGAGAATTTTCATAACATAGAAAGGCAACAATAAAGAATTAACACCGGATGAAGTAAAAACTTGATCCATAATAGAGAAGAAATAATGTAATTGACATGAAAGTTGAGAAAATGGGGAAATCATGGTCACTCACTCACTCTAGCGACAAATACAAGGACAGCTAACTTAAAGTCTTGAATGGCATTTAATATGTAGTTTGAGGAATTAAGACAAAAATTTGCATGCTAAACATGTCTCCAGTTTCAAGTTTGTCAAACAAAGGCGGTTTCCACCAAATGAAGTTGAAATTATGTTCATCAGAATATGAAATACTGGGTTCACAAAACTTGGCATGCAATATTAGACTCCTCCAGGACCTACCATAGACCACATTTCACATTCAAATGACAAGTACAGTCCCTTACTAAGTTTAAGGCTAAAGCAAGAATTTCATAAATGGCCAAACTGGACTTACACCTGCCCCGCTAAATTAAGTTGTCCATTGACCTGATTATATAGGAGCCATTCTTTGTGGTGCATAGATGAACAATGGAATAGGAGCCAATGTATCACTTATAACACAAAACTTACCAAACCATCCACCCAGAAGAATGGCAGAACAAGATAAGACAGAAAAACATCCACAAAGGAAAGCAAACTAGAATTTAGAATCATCATGCCTGAATTGTCTAGCTATAAATTAGTATTTCCTATGCACAAGGGAAAGCAACAGAGATGTAAAGCACATCATGCAAACCTTTGTACCAAACTCTAATTGCCCAATAGGACGAACTGAAATATTGACGTCGCAGCGAAGTGATCCTTCTTGCATGTTCCCATTACCCACTCCCAAATACCTGACCAACCTTTGCAATTCTGCAGCATATTCTGCAGCTTCAATACCAGTTCTCATATCTGGTTCAGATACAATTTCTAACAATGGGACTCCAGCCCTATTTAAGTCAACCTGTATCAGAGAGCCAAACAAATCAACACCTGCCTAAAATTCACAGTGAATACTTTATCAATAGAAGCAACAAGTATGTTAGATCAAATAATCTAACTCTATTCATGCACATATACACAGTAAATCACCATAAATTGATACAAACATCAATGGCCATAACATTACAATGTGATGCATCTGATGAATATAATAATATGCTATCTGAAACAAAGGGTCAGAAAGTAGGAATAAAAAATGGCGAGCATGCGAATGTTTAAATGTGAAGGAGTTCTTACCTGTGAGTAGCTCCCACCGTCGGTATGAAGCAGCTTCCCTGCATCTTCTTCCATATGCACCCTGGTAATGCCAAACTTTCTATGGCCACCGCCATACTCGAGTGGAAGATCCACATCAAGATAACCACCACTAGCAATTGGGATATCAAACTGTGATATTTGATACCCTTTTGGAAGGTCAGGATAGAAGTACTGTTTTCTATCAAACTTGGAATTCAAAGACAGTTTACAATTAAGTGCAAGGCCAACTCTTACTGCACACTCTATCACCTTTGAGTTCAACACTGGCAATGCACCAGGCAAACCCATACAAACAGGGCAAACACTGGTATTAGGTGGAGAACCATAGTTATATGGGCAGCTACAAAAGGCTTTAGTAAGAGTGGAAAGTTGAACATGGGTTTCAATCCCTATAACTGCCTCAAAATCCTTCAGAAATTTATCAACTGCTTTAGGTTGGCTTTGTGTGGAAACTTTCAACTTAGTCTGTTCCTTTTCTTGGGTTGCTGTTTGTGTATGTGCACTTCTCATACAACAATACAAAACACCATGTTTTCTTGCAAAATATGAAGAAGGGTATAACATAGACGGGTTAAGCTGTATCCCTCTAAGGAATGTCAATGCCATCTTACTATCAGAACAAACACACTAAATTATGCCTGCAAATCATCAAACACATGGTTCATAAGCTTCAAATTAATCCTCTTTTTTTTCAAGAAAATGCCTTAAAGTGTATAAAGATTGAAACTTTAAGCTGAAACTGATAAATAAAACTAAAAATAAAGAATACCCAGGATTTATCTTGAACCAAAAAGCTTCAGCCACTGATGGGAGTCTCATACACGATATTTTAGAAGAGGGGCCAAGATTTTACTCCGAAATGCTGTGAGACTTAAAGAAAAATGGTGCAAGAATGGATTTTTGAACTGTAGGGAGAAGTAGACAAGAAATTTAAGCATAGAAAAATTGAAAGACTGAAGAAATTCGAACACTCGAAAGAGAATTGATGAAGATAAAGAGAAAATCAAAAATCATTCAATTCATTTTCTTAACAAGTTTTAAGTAATGGATTTATACTGTGAAGAAATATAAATATCAAGTGGTCGTGCCGGAGTGGTTATCGGGCATGACTAGAAATCATGTGGGCTTTGCCCGCGCAGGTTCGAATCCTGCCGACCACGTATGTTTTTGTGTTTTCCTATTTTGTTGTTCTTTTCATATCTTTCATCCTCCTCTACACGAATACGCTAGACTAACGGAGGATCATGATAATAATGTTTTTTTTAACCATGGTGTAGCGAGGAGGGGTGGATCATGGATGCACTACTAAAGTTGTGATTTGTCATTGCGAAATTACAAACTTCATATTCTTAGTCCACCTCTACAGATAAACTAAATGGACGGGTGATCATAATAGAAATGTGTTCTTTTAAAATCACGGCTTTAGGTATCATCTTTTTTATTTGTTTCTTACTTGGTTCCAAATATACCAGCAAGTTCTTTTGTTGCTCCTTTTGCTATATTTATTGGTTACAATCTTGATTGATGACAAAATATAATATGGGTTAAGTTGCTAAATGACACATTTATATGTACAATTAACAAGAGACACTGAGGTGGACTATTTTAACTTGTTATAGCAGCCTGCACTATTTTCTATGTTACTTATATAGGATGATTACTTGTGATTATCTTTTAGATGGCCTATAGTTTTAAAAACTGTTTTTTATCTTTTAAGTACATAGAAATTAAACTCAAAGTAAGAAGAGAGATACTAGAAAGAACATAAAACTTCTAATTTCTCATTTTGTACTACTACAAGTGTGGCTTGATGCTCTTTTGGTCCAAATAAAAAAGAGATGACTATTAGCCAGTGACGGAACTAGAATTTTCACTAAGAAAACAGTAAACACACGGTACAACATATTCTATCTTTACTCTTTATCAGAATGTTAAAACAAGAAACTTAAGCTGAAGGGAGATAACAAAATTCAGATCTGTGACCCCCTTTTTCTCTCCAGTATTATTGGAACTTCCAGGCAGAAGCAGAGATAATTGGGGTTCCTTTCCAACTGATAACTAGCCATTTTCTGTCCAGCTCAAAGGTGCAGAATCCGCGGAATTTGGGCAGCTCAAACAGTAAACTTGCTTGGCATAAGGATGAGTGGCTCAGTTCTGTTTCCACCATATGGAACCTGGAAAACAAGTCCCTCCACACTTTAAGATCCCCATAGCGAGGAACGGTCTCTTCTCCATGATATGTGATCATATTTCTGATGATTTTTTGTATGTAAAATCCTCCAGATATTGCTACACCCTTGTGGTAAACGTCAAAACAATCAGCAACAGCACTGAAGTGTGTTAAAGACTCGTCGAAAGAATCTATAAATTTTGGTAAATTTGTGTTTGCTACTGCTTCAATGACCACCATTATGCAAGGGTCAAGGCTTATAATAACCTCCATCATAGATTCAAGTTCATTAGGCCAAGCTAACATAGTCCAAAGAATTGTATCTGAGTAAAATGCAACGACTTCATCAGCCTCTACATCGAAGGAATCTGTCTTGAGATTCTTCAGGTCTGAAACCACTGTTTTGAAGCAAAAAGAGACATTTACTAATGTCTCAGCAGCAAAAGCTGACAATCTCCTCCCTACATCTTCTATCATCTTTTTAGACCTTCCAACAGCACTTATTTTGAGATGCTCAAGTGGGCATTCATGTCGATCAGCAACAACTTGCATAAACGTTGTCCAGTGTGATCCACTTTTTATAGCAAGATCAATCAAATGAACCCTTTTTGCTGTTATTGTACAATCTAAGATGGATTGTATTCCAGTGAATTTAGTCGCTTGGCGGTAGGCATACAATGGCCTCTTTGCAAATTCAGCAGGTTCAAGATCCATGATAAACTCTTCTATCTCAATAGAATATACTTCAATATCTTCTTCTCCAGTAAATAGCATTTTCTCCATCTCTCTATCAATTCTGTGTTGAAGAGCATCAGCGAAATAATACACGATTTTCTGGACCGGAGTACCAGTAGCAGAAGCAGACTGGTTACACAAGCTTAGCAGCTTTCTAGCACGATCAAATGTTCGAGTTGCAACCAGTTGAGCAGAAGCTTGAAGTAGTTCAGCTAGGTCCAAATCCTGCAGTAGTTCAGGAGACAGGCCAGAATTAGCAGTAAGGGGATTGAAAATGATGGAATAAGGATCAAATTTCTGTGAAATATGATTGAGTAATCTTTGTTTTGCTATTTTCATGATGGTCGGAGCCGATAGTACAAGAGATCCAGAAGTGCCACGTGACAATTGAAAACTTGACTCATTCAATCCTTGTCTAAGAGATCCTTGTCTTCCTTCAGCATGATCACTACATTGGTTGGCTTTCTTCTTATTTCTGGCATGACTAGAACTAGAATCCATGATTCACAATTCTTGTTCAAATAGTATCTGGAACCTTTACTTTTTATTTAAAGCACCTGCATTGAGAAAATGCTTGAGAAGAATAGTCCTGTCCTGGCTCCGGATGATCTCTGACACCATGCTTAGCACATGCAAGTCGTAGGGAAAGTGGTATTTCCAATGGTGGATGGTTGAGTAACGCGTAAGAACCTGCTCTTGAGAGGGGAACAACAGCTGGAAACGGCTGCTAAGACCTGTGGACAGAGGAGCAAAAGGAGGAATCTGCCCGAGGAGGGTCTTGTGTCTGATTAACTATTGGTGAGGTAATAACTTACCAAGGCGATGATCAGCCACACTAGAGTCAGAAAATATGTCGAAGTAGACTTTTTAATCAGCATATTCACTTCACACTTTTTTTCGATGAAGAGCATATTCACTTCACACTTTTTTTCGATGAAGAGCATATTCACTTCACACTTTTTTTCGATGAAGAGCATATTCACTTCACACTTTTTTTCGATGAAGAGAATATTCACTTTACACTGACTTATAAGCCTCTGAATTTGTTTTTTGGGAAAATCCTTTCTTGTTCTATCCTCAATGAATCAACAGAAATGACAAAGAAGAAATCCAAGAGCAACAAATATGTCCATTTGATATTTTACTATGTATATAAAGAGACAAACTTATAAAAAGGCTAAACCTCCATCTAAATATTATCTCTTAAAGCCGGCCTGGCATAAAAGAACAATATCAGAGGTTAAAGAAATGACAAAAATAATCAAGCAAGATTCAACATTAGTAAAAGAAGAATTACACTAGAAATATGGAAAACAAACAGGATTTAAGTTCTATGTACTGATGAAGTAAAAACTTACATGATCAAGTCACTTATAAGGTAAATCTCTAGATAAAGATAAATCAATAACCTTGTAAAAAGAGGTAAATAATTTCCCATGACAGACTAAATTACAATGATAGTGATCAAAAAAAACTTACCATAAAAATCAATGTGCAGCAGACCCTCAAGACAAGAGGTAAGGAACTGTGAGGACGGCATAATCAAATGATTAGACTTTTTTTAAGTAGATAGCCATGGTTTTGCATAATAACACAGCTGTCTTAAAGCATCCTGCACTAGTATTAACACATGAGACGAAAAAAAGCTTTTTGAATAGCCCCATTAGCCAATAATCTTTTCAATCACATCATCCTAACTTTTGCTAACTTTAAAATCTGGTTATGGTAAACAACAAGACTTCTCTACTTGACTGCAAAATCAAGAGAAGCAGAGCAATTAACAAGAGAAATCACACAAGACTTCTATCAACCAGGGTTATGGAGGAAAACAAATAGATGGGAGAACTCATGATTCACCCATATCTCCTACAACAACAACATACACATTGAAATCCCACAAATGGAGTCTGAAGAAAGTAGAGTGTACCCTTATGCGGTGAAATCACACAAGTGGAGTCCGGAGAAGGTAGAGTGTCCGCATACCTTTTTTGTACCTCGTGGAAGTAGAGAGACTGTTTCCGAACAACCCTCAATTCAAGTGTAGCAAATAAGTAAAAAAGAATAAGAAAACATAACAACTAATAAGGAAAGCAACAAGAAAGGAACAATAACAACAACACAATACAATCCCACAAACAAGGTCTAACCACTATCTTGTGAATACACACCCTCATAAATCAGCTCAAGTAAAGCATAGCAAAAGGCAAGCATATAAAATAACTACAATAGCAAAGAAACCATGAGAAAACTGCAAATAGTAATTATAATCACCACAACACTTCATTGCTTATCTCAATTTCAGTTTCGACATAATAACCAAAATATACTCCATACAAAGTTTATTCAGCACAATAAAATCTACTCAAACTGAACAATTACATGCCATCTTCTTTGGGTGTCTTAGCGACTATAGATAAAGCATGTAAACCAGATTGGAATTCATCAGTCAAGAGATCATACACCATACGGTGACGTTTAACAAGATTCTGTCCATCAAATTTGTTTGACACAATTTTGAGATTGAAATGTGTCTCGTTTGTTCCGGTTTCCCTGACGGCGGCATGACCGGCATGCTGGTAAGAAACGTCCTCGACTTCAATAAAGTTAGCTTCAAGTGCTGATTGTAGCCTCGTCTTCATCCTACTTGCCCTCGACAGAATCCCTCGTGAAGCCATGCTGAACCCTAATTTCTTCTCACTTCTCCGCTAAGCTCTGTGCCGCCGATCTCCTAAAAATAATTGACTGAAGAGTTGTTTGGGTGGTGCAATAATTCGAAAGTCAAATTAATTAAATTGTTTGCGTTAATTCAATAATTTAAATAAAAAATTTAAATATTTAAAAATTATACACAAAGTATTAGAATAATTTTTACATTATCAATATAATAAAAATTATTACTACATTGTTAATGTAAGTTAAAGTTATTATGTTTCACTCTTAAAAACGAAAGAAAAAAAGGATAAATATATCTGAACTATCATAAATAGTATGCAGATATTATCCGTCATACTTTTGAGACATTGATGCTAGGACATATATGTTTTTTATACTATAGGACATACACGTGTCATAATCTTATCTATCGACCCGACATTTATTAAATATAAGATCGACGAATCGCCACGTGTCCCTATTTAGTAATCTGTTAGAGTGGAGGGCATATATGTTCTAGTTTTTGGACGGCAGGAGCATCAATGTCCAAAAATATGACGGAATGTGCGATAGTTCGAAATATATTTGTTCTTTTTCCCAAAACGAAATTAGGATAATTAAAAGTGAAAAATGGAGCTAAGTAATTTCCAATTTATAGAAACTTCCATTCAGAAAACACAATAGTTAAATCAAGAGCCTTCCTTTTTATCAGCTGAGGATTGAAAATGGAGGTGGTACATGTACAACATCGGTGGAGATTAAGGTGGTCGTTCAAGAATGCCACCATTATCGTCACTTTCTTCAATATAATTGCTGCCCTTTTTATACTTCACAGCTTCTTCTCTTCTTCTTCTTCTTACACCACACCATCTTCAGGTTCCCATCTCTTCTTGTTGTTTTTTTTGCCTTTAAATTTGCTTCATTTTTAGGTTCTTGGGGTTTTTAATCTGTAAATTGTGTTTCTTTCTGTTTGATTTTTTCTGGGTTTGTGCTTTAGGGCAGTAATAGAAAACATAAATTTTGAGAAAGTGCATATAGGATAGAGGTTTTTGCTGTTTGATTAAGAAATGTAAAAATGATTACTTTGATCTGGAATTGTTGCATTTGGTGATCTAAATTTTCACTGTGGAACCAATTTTTATATCCAATTGAGTTTGGAACTTGGAAGATCAGAAAGGGGTAAGCATAATTGAGAGTATATGAGATTAGGAAGTTAAAGTCTTTCTTTTGTATTTCCTCTAATCTAAACTATTTAGTGAGATTTCTTGCTTAAATAGCACAAAATAAGGTTTCTTGTGTAAGTTGCCATATGACCATTTTTGAGTTTCTGCAAAACCTTTTGGAAGTGATCCTAAAGTTGCATTAGTTTTGTCCTTGCACCAGCTTGTGATTCGACGGAAACAAAAGATATCCACTTTTAAGGCAGTTAGTAGTTGTTGCCTGCAACATGAATTGTATGGCGTATTATACCTTATGAATGAGCATGATATGGTGTACTTGTGTGCTAGAGCTAGCAATGGGCATGGGGTAAGACATTCAGTTGCTCCCAGGCTTGATGGCAAAAGCCATAAAAAAGTGGAGGACTTTCCCATCGATCCCATGTACCAAAATAAAAGGTGGAGGTGTATATAGCTAGTTTTTCTCTTAAAAATTTGTTCTAGGATATTTGTTTTTTGACAAAATCTGTTGCAAGATCACCTAATCCAATGCTGGTAAGAGAACGGCTTATATGAGTTCTTGTCGTTTCAACTGCAGTTGAAAGGTATATAATGGAAGCAGAAGAGATTCGCCGGGCTATGTTGCCTGTGGAGCTTATTAAAAGAGTGTGTACCTCCTTTTTCCTTGTTCAGTAGCTGAATAATTAGGATGCTGTGCATCAATAGTATTAGTTATGTTTTGTTTTCTATTTTGTGTGAATTTTGGGGAATATAATATCTTCTGTCGTGATAGGTGAAGGAAATTCAGAAAGAAGGTCATGTCGAACCAGATCCTCTCCAACAGAAGGATGCAAAGCAGACTGCTGCAGTAGACCTCATATCTAGACTGAACAATTATCGGTCTTATTCTGATTCAGGCAGCGTTAAAGGTAATAATCAACAACCCTCTGGACACTCTTTATCTTATCTTTAGACACAAAAAGACCTCTATAATGCTTAGCCACATGGTGAGTCCGTCAACAATGTCTTCTGCAGTTCTTGGAATCAGTAAAAGAAAATTTTGCTGAATTAACTGGCATAGCAAGCTTCAGTCAATTGTATATATTCAAAAAAGCACAATTATCAATATATCAGTCATCTGGTTTCCTTGAATTAACAGTTCATTTGCTTCCTTCTGAATTCGGTCAATGAATTGAGGCTATATGAAGGACAACTTAATTGCCAGTAGGAACACATAAACTTTATTTGTCTCAACTCAATGCACGTTACCTCTTGGAGAAGTAATTTTAATCAGATGATGGCACGTATTGTAGGACCAAAGTTCGATATTCTACTTCTATAAGATCTAAGACAGTGTCCAGAAGTAGATCATACCCAGAGAATATAGAAGAATTATCATCGGTTTTAGTAGGAGTATGAGAGCGATGCAAGTAGGCTCGAAGCGGAGGACTAAATTGTGATATAGGAATTAGTAGTTTGTCTTATCCAGTATCCTAAAAAAGACACTAGGAAGAATAACGAAAGAAAGATTGAGAGAATTGTTAAGTTTGATTATTCCCTCAAGTTTGTTTGGGTATTTATACTAACTGGTGTACGTTAATTATTGCTTCGGTAATTTAGATGTTTTTGGCAATTTTACATCTCCTAATCTAGGTAAATCACAGCTATCAAATCAAATCAATACAAATCATGTATGATCTTCAACCGAAAACACTGTTCCCAGTAAACCACTATCAGTTGCATCACAGCATCAGTCCATTTACATTTATCGTCCTTTGTTTAAATTTCAGACAGTAAGACATCTCTTCAAATCAATACAAATCATGTATGATCTTCAACAGAAAACACTGTTCCCAGTAAACCACTATCAGTTGCATCACAGCATCAGTCCATTTACATTTATCGTCCTTTGTTTAAATTTCAGACAGTAAGACATCTCTTGCCCTGCTATAGTTTCCCTTTCCTTCTCTTAGGTGTAAAAAGTATATATGTCATCCTTCTTATCGTGCAGCATGGATTGTATGTACAGTAATCAGAAAACTATGCTTGGTTACCCCGTTCATTAGTACTTGCATAGTCTGAGATCCAGCATTGGTGTAGCAGTGTTAAACCTGGATAATAGATAATGCACTGCAATCGAGTGTAAAAAGTCTGAAGTGCTAGAACTGCATTCTGTCGCTGGTGTTAGCTCCTGTTAATCTTCATAAAGACTCAGGACTAACTGGTATCAACTAGTCACACAATAAGCATCTTAGGTCAGGGATATCCATGAGGACTTTGTTGTGTGCATCTCTTACATGTGCTTTTGGAGCATATACTACAACCTCAAGATGGTTTTGCCGGGGTTTCTCCTACCTTGTATTTTCTCCTTTCATGCATGAGTCATCCAACGTGCCAATGAGAACCAATAGTTATGAGAAACAAGCATGGCCTACATGAAATGGACATAAAAAGTTCTCGTCTTTTTGAATGGCAAATAGAATTCTGAGCTAGCAATGCATCTGTAGTATAGATTTACTCATCTGCTTCTTGCCAGTGTTTTCTGCTATCATAATGGACTTTACCTGTGAGATACTGCTCCTTTAATTGTACGTCTCGCACTCCACGGCTGAAAAGTGGTGTGCCTCTATTCTGGTAATGACTTCTAGTACTCTTTTCTTGCACTTCAAAACCATTAGATGTTAATAACTCTTACTGTAAGGAGCTTTAAAAGTGCATGTGGCCCGTGGGTGGCAATACCAAGCGTGAGATAGAATTTGCTTTGTTCTTTTCTTTTAGCTCGAGCCAAATGCAATGCACAGTTAAAGCATGATTTTGTATGATTGTTCGTTAAACTCATTCCCTTCAATAATAAACTTTTGTGCAGTTGTGGAGGAATGGCGTAAGCGAAAGATGGAAAGAGCCAGGCAACGCGAACTTGAAAAGAATGGAACCACCATCTGACAGTCCTAAATCTTTGAGGGGGTTTCAAAAATGAGGCCAGTTGATCGATACGGCTCGTAATATCAGTTGTATATGTGTATGCTATTAACAGATATGTCTATTATCATGTATCCAAATTCTGCAGCACTTGGACAATTTTATGCCATATAACATGTTAAGTTTCTATATGTCAAAGTCAAATGTACTAGCAATTGCTCTCTCAGTTCTTGTTATATCTTTGCCTTTACCAACAGAATACAAGTTAGAAGCAAAAAAGTTGTAGTTTTTTCACCACAGAAGATTAATTGTTTATGTGCTGCTCAGTAACACATAGTATTCTTTTTTTACCAAACACATCAAATTTAAACATTCTTTGAAATGTTGAGTAATTTTAGCTTCAAAAAACAGGGCTGTAATTCATTAGTCTCCACCTAACTATTCATGAAACCAACATTCCATAGCTAATCCTTAAGTTAGCCATCTATGTCAATTGATGATCTTTCAAATCAAGATTTTTATATTTGTTCAGTAAGTTGAAACATCAGCATTGATGTAACTGTCAAGGCAGCATCATTGTCCAGTTGGGTTCCTTGTCATTATCCAATCAACAGTGCCACATCACCAAATATAGTTCCACAAATTAACACAAAAGTTAGCTATGCCGATTTATGTGACGATGTTTGACTAAGCACTGACTTTGAAAATAAAATGAGAACTTCTGAAAATTAGGTTCCGGACACCGGATGGGAAATCAAAAAAAAATAAAAAAAATGAGAACTTCTGAAAATTGTGATGAGAGCAAATATGCAACCAAATAACTGAGTTTTTCCTATTAAGTATCAAATTTGACACTCAATAGCATCACAGCTCAAGTTCTTGAAATAACTTGGCTAAATCAAGCAAAATGAGTTTATGTTCTGTATTTCAATAGGGTAAACAGCACAAAGAGAAGAAAAAAAAAAGGTTTAAGCATAAGAAAGAATTCAATAATTTGAATAAAATTTGCATTGCCATATCCAGAGGGAAAATCTGGTAGTAACATATTTGCTGTGCCTCTTTGATCCTTTCAAAATTCCCAGCATACCTAACTTGGACCACATACTAGGTGCTTCCCTCTTTATCTGGCAAAAGCATTTTAACTTAACTACAGCTATCCGGTAACACAATATCAATACAATCTTCTGTACAGAATAAGCAAGTTTGATCTTCATATATACAAGCTATTACTACAACCTACGAAAGCTCTTACAATCAAGAACATCAATGGCAGGTTAGCATACATAGGTTAAAAAGGTTCCTACCAAAGCGCGGATATATAGTGAGAAGCAGCAATATCACTTTCTTCACTCTTCTAGCTAGTCATTGAACACCATGCTATCTACAACATAGGATCTACAAGCTGGTGCAGCAACAGCTATCAGAGCAACTTGTTTTAGGAATCTAGTGATGCGGTCTGGACTGTCACCAAGATAACGGGAATGTCAAGAGGGTAACAGTGGTAACACTCGCCCTTCATCTGCATGAGATAAAAAAAAAGTAGTTAGAAACTGCAGAAGGTTAGGCAGTAAGCTGCTTTGAGCGGCAACTGTAAGCCGATATCTTCATAATCAAAACCATTCCCCTAGTAGGTTGCTTCTTGACAAAACAAAGTATCAGCAGCACAAACAATGATTTCCAGAACCAGTAATCGTGGCAGAGGTTGAACAATGAATTATGAATTTCAATTATGCAAACAATAAATGGCTGTGGATAAAATCCTTGAAGTAGAACTGAAAGGGTGTATGACCAGAAAAAACTTTGAAAGGATATGCTATAACTAGTACCGACCAAAAACCATAACTATGATCTCCATCTGACTACCAGGTGATGTCGAAGCAGAATTCAAGGACAAGTGATAATTTTTTAAAAAGAGGAAAGGAGTGTGATCTCTGGCTAATATCGAACACATTGCTAAGAGCAACAAAGGTGACTTTCTCCATACTTTAGCTCAACAGCACCAAATGAAACGTAGGGAAATTCAATTTCTTATCTTACTAGACAGTCAGCTAATACAATCTAAACAACACTGGTTGGTCATGGAAGCACATTTAGTACACATACCGAATATCATAAAGTTGTTTTTGTCAAATGCACAAAAATAATTTCAGTTTAAAAATATGAACCACCTGGAGACTTTGTAGAAATTCACCCAACAAGAAGGAAGAAGCAGACTTCTTCAGGGGCGTCGAAAAAGTAAAAGACAAAAATTATCAGCAAGCTAGTTCAATTTATCAGAAAACACGATAATTCAAGGTCAATTAGAAGATAAAAGCAGCAAGAAAGAAAAGGGAATACTTCTGTGTATTACTATGACAAGAAGCATACTCTACGTTTGACAGAAGTAGCTATCACTTCTTTTTGACAACCGAGAGATTCCGAAGGACCAGCTGGCATACGAGACTCTCAGTGGATAACAGGTATTTCCCTCTACTCTTCTCCACTTGAATATCAGGCTTTTGACTGCAGCAGAGTTCGAACTCTTGACATGCTCCTATTCCACACATCACGTTTTGTGCTTTGTGCTCTTACCACGGAGCAAAAGCTCCGGGAGTAGTATTACTATTTACTAACATATAAGCAAATATATCCAATTCCTGCATACATTATAATATATCTATAATTTATCGTTTACATGAGCTTCCTAAATTTAAAATTTTCAACTAATGGAAGATTAACTTACTACTCATCAACATGTAATGTCAATTCTTATAAGAGCATGTCTTAGCAAAGAAAGCTAGAATATCATGATAAAATTTTCTAAGAGCCTGTTTGGATTGCCTTAAAAAAGTAATTTTTCAATCAAAAAATAAAAAGTCAAACTTAAATGACTTTTAAGTCGAAAAATAAAAAGTAGGGTGAGACCTACTTTTGGTTTTTAACTTTTTTTAAGTCATTTTAAACTTATTTTTAACCTTGTCAAACACTTTCAAAAGCTAAAAATAACCTACAAGTAGATTTGACCAACTTTTAAGCCAATCCAAACAGGCTCTAAATATAGAATGTGTGTCAATATAAAAGTTTCTAAATATAGATTGGGTGTCAATTGCATGGTACTTATCGACCTTATTGTTAAGATATGGTACTTGGGTCTAACTCAACCTCAAAAGTTACCTAATGAGGAGAGGTTTGTTCAAGTCTATATAAGGAGATCAATTTTCCATCCCTCTACCGATGTGGGACTTCTTAACACTCCCTCACACGCTCAAACCTCAACTGGACCGTGAAGACTTATAAATGGGAGTCCCGCATCAGTGAACAACAAATTGGGATGGGTCTGGCTCTAATACCATATTAAGATATGGTACTTGGGCCTAACCCAACCTCAAAAGCTAGCTCACGAGGGAGGTTCATCCAAGTCCATATAAGGAGACCAATTTCCCATCCCTCTACCGATGTGGGACTTCTTAACACTTACCTTCCGAGGGGCAGTTGAACTAGTGACTCGTTAATGTTGTCAGGTTGAACAAGTCAACAAAAAAAAATTAATAAGGTAATAATAATTTTATCAACATCACTACCAAAAAGGTACTAGATAGAGTACAATAGTGAAGATTTAGAAATTCAATGCATAATATCAGCATTCAATATGTATTTCATGAATAATCTAATTTTTCAATCATTCAACTATTTCATTTTACCAAGTTCAGCGTCGGTCAGATTAGTAACATTATCTCTTTTGAACAAGAAGATCTTATTTTTATTGGTCACATTTTATTTCGTAAAATAGCTTAGACTCAACAAGTACAAAGAACCAAAAATTTATTAATGTTAGCATGTTTCTGCTGCAGAAAATTACTGATTTGGTAGACATGCAAACTTCAAGAAAGAAATATAACCCTTCTTTATGATGATGGTTGGGGGGGGGGGGGAGGGAGGCACTGCTATCTCCACCGACATAAATGTCGAATAACTCGATCTACCAAGGTTTAGGCAGATGGGAGAAGTCACCTAGTGATTTTTGCCTCCACTAGGATTGAACCTAAGAACCTATGTTGCTCGGACTCTTCAAAAATTTCAACGGGCGCGTGTTGGATTCGCCAAAAGTAGTGCATTTTTGGAAAGTCCAACACAGGTGCGGCATCAAAGTGAAGAGTCCACGCAACTAAGCTAAGAACTCATGGTTTTTCTCCCACTACAACGACCACTAGGCCACAACATAGGGGTGCTACTAGGGGTGTCAAAAATGAGCCCAACAATAGGTAACCCGACTAGAATTTTAAGGGTTGGGCTCAAGATAATTTGAGTTGGGTTCAATCTCAACACATTCAAGCCTTAACCCATTTTAAGACAAATCCTCAATTGAACCCAATATAATATCCAATTTCAACCCGTTTTAAGACTATTTATTTGCATTGATGTAATCTATGTTCCTATATGGAAGGTATGAATTACTATCTATTTTATATCTTTTAGGATTTATCTATCCATTTGTAACTTCTTCTTTTTTAAATTTTCTTGAGTTGAAATTCAAATTGTGGTTATAAAACTTAAATAACAATATATTAAAATTATTAGAGATTAAGCAGGTCAAATTGGGCGGCGCAAGACCCAACCCCTTTTTAAGCTCATTTGAGTCCAAAGTAAATTTGGACGGATCAGGACCCAACCCAATTTCTATTTCAACCCATTTTAATCTCTCTAGTTTCAACCCAACCAGCCATTTGACACCCCTAGTTGCTACTAAGGAAATATAACTTGAAGATTTGGTCTACTTTTTGAGTAAAATCTTTTTTGAAATGGAACAAATAAAGAATAGGATCATATAAAAAAAAATGGTGAAATCATATACATGTGCATGCTCATTAATCATCAAGCAACGCATCATATTCCATCTTTGTTCTAACCAAAGAGGGAACCTAAATTATATATCCACCTCTTTGGATAGAAAGAGAGAAGAGTGGGATAGGAAAAGGCTTGGCCAAACTCTTAGATGTGACCCAACAAAGTGGAAGAACAAATATTATCTCCAAATTGGGAGCAAAGAGGTCATGTAATGGTGCACCCACCACCGGAAACTTTTCAAATTTTGAAGGTTTACTTCAGGCATCCCATTTATTTATGGGCAAGGTATCCAGCAATATTCTCTAAATGTCTTCTATTCTTTTGTTCATATATAATAGTTGATGTTCCTTCCTTCAAATGTTAAATTTAACATCTAAAGAGAAAACGCAGTTATTTGGTACATGACATTAAAATCAAATTTGGAAAATACAATAAACAATTGAAAATGATGAAAAAAGGACTAAAATTAATGAGAAGAAAGAGAGTGAGCATATTGTGTGTGGGGCAAAGTTGGGGGTTAGCAGGGGAAAGCATCTGTTCTGGCTCCCCACCATTGACATATCCATTCTCCTCTAATGGTAAGGAATAAATTACCTTTTAAACTTGACCTAGTTTGTAAAGGTGATACCTACGATACTGTTTTTTTCACAAAGATTGATAAGTCTCAAGACAAGTTCTTTTCCCCCAACCTCTTTCTCTTCTTGTGCGCACCATTGACCACTTAAGGAAGCAGAGTCCCTTGTAATTAAGCCACTACAACCCACCATGTAGCTTGTCCAATCTGTTCAAGGTACTTCAAGTTAAAACGGACACCCTTTGAGCATTTCTTTAAATGAGAAAATTAGCAATCACAGCATGCAAAACCTCAACAGCATAGCTCATGTCGCAATTGACGCTTGGACACCAAGAAACTAATAAAATATGGCATTAGGGAGAGTATTCTTTCCTCCAGTTGATCCTGCTAGTAATTAACTTAATTACATTACTACCTTTGTTTCAGAAAACCAGACATTCTTTTTTCCTAAAAACCAAAAGACATTTCCATTAGTATAGCTACCTCCACTGTGTTCATATCTAACCTACTTCACATTAAGGTTCATTTCCAAAATAAACCTCCCCTTGAACGAGGTTGATATTTGTATAAATTAAAAATTACGTCAAGATTCTCGACATCTTCTCAACTAATTATAATCAAAACCTCACTTTTAACCCTCTTTTACAACTCGAAATAATTTATCATACTCTATGGCGTTTGGTAAAACTTATAAGTTGGATTGACTTATTGTATAAGCACAAGCACTTTTCAGCTTATAAGCACTTCTAGATTAGACAAGATTTTTACTACTTCATCCCCACATTTTTGGTAATCACCAAAGTACCCGTCCTAAAAGAAAACTCCTAACTCCCACTCAATTCCATTTCTGTCATTTGCCCTGTTCCATGTTGAAGAGCTAGTCAAAGTAGTGTGTGGTGGTAGCGGTGTCCATGTCAACATGCAAACTTCAACTATTTCACCGGATACCAACACAGGTACTGGGTAGCTCTGTCCACCAAGACTAAGGCGGATGGGAAAATCTTCTAAAGTTTTTGTCCTCGCTCTCCTACAGTTTTTACCCGCTTTATTGAGCGGCCACAGCTTTGGGTGCCAAAAAAAGTTGTACAACTATTATGGGACAAGGGAGTACTACTTAGCAGTTGTGCAAAAAGTTCTTTAGATATGAAATCTAAAGAAGAAGGGATCTATCAAGGCAAGAGCACAACTAATTAGAAACAAAATTATGCTATAAGCCATTAAAAAGACAAGCAAAGAAGGAAAAGGGAATTCTTATCAACCAGTATGAAACAACAACAACCACCAGCACATACCCAGTGTAGTCCCATAAGTGGGGTCTGGGAGGATATGATGTATGCAGACCAGCATGTAAAAAAGTTCAAATTCATTCAACAAATCAGTTAAGATGCATTCAAACTGCATATAGCATATTGATAAAAACTCAACAAAGCAATTGGAGTTCCAACCAGCTTGTTAAAATTCACAATAGAAGGAGAATGGTAAGTCCAGAAGTCTCCAGAGCTAGATAAATTTAAGACTGGCACAATATTTTAATGAAATCGGTCTCAAATAGTCTACGAAGAGATTCAGAATAAAAGTAATAGGTAGCTGGAGTAAGAAGACGACTAATACCACTAGACTGGTAATTAGCTGTCATCCCTCAAGAAAACATGTTGCTGAAAGTCGTTACAATTTTGAGTTCAACAGGAATTATTGTCTTGAATGTTTAAATTACCTCAGCAAATGATGTACGAGAAACAGCTGTGCCGCATCATTTTCAAAATTGAATCAACTACTATAAGTTAGTCAATCACAGATGGCAAGCTTTCCTGTCCATTCATCTGCTACCCCATAATCAATACTGATCTCCTTTAGAGGGGGAATATTCTCCATCGCAAAGAGCATTATGTGGGGGAACGCTACATGGTTGTGATCATAAAGCACAGGCTGCACCAAAGCATTTGGGCTTGAACTGTGACTAATATAACATGCTACATTCCTCATTCTAGACACATCCATCGCAAAATCCAGAGGAGGAATGGAGGGGTATGCTGGTCGCTCATAGTTGGGATATATTTGCGACAAATCTCCCCATTCTGCCCATCTATCAGGAAAGCGACTTGGATAGACTAAACTATCACCATTCATTGTAAAAATTTGGGCTTGCTCTCGTGTGAGTACAACCCCAGTATATTCACAGATAAAGGACCCAGCTTGGATCAAGTCCAGTGACCTAACTCCCCAACCAGTCTCTCTAGACCGAAACACTTCAAATCTGTTCCTCAAACCTTTCTGAGTCACTCTATTCCGACAAGTTGGAGGACATCGACAATGTGGTCCACATTCGAACACTAACGGTTTGCCTCTCAACAATATCCCATTATAATCATAGGCAAATTGGCCACCATTTCTCATAGCACAAAAACAATTATCAGCACACCCATCAATGCACTCGCAGCCATTACCACTGTGCACATTCAGAGAGACATGTGGCGGATAAATAGGTTTTACTAGATATTCAAAATAAGCCGGATCGTGATTATCATCAATATCGTTGAAAAGAAACACTGGCACATTTTCTTTTTTCCTTGATATATCGAGAGTAACATAACCAGTAGGCCTTGCCACCAAAGGTCTGATCCTAAGATTCTGTGCAAAACGAAGAATAGCACTTCCCATCTCTTCCTGATTCTCTATCCTAACAAGCTTGTATTTATACACTCCAAATCCAGACTTCCCAACATCAAACCAGCATTCAACAATTCTATATAATCCATCATACACATAGACCTTACCACTTGCACTTCCACTTCCTTCATATTTAAAGCCACGAATTACTCTTACCTCAATTCCATAGTGCATACTTCTCTCCAATGCCAAATTCCCACATTCCAGCTTCTGATGCACGCATTGCCTCGAATGTTTGTCCTGTCCACCATGACCTGTATATATAATCACATCTCCTCCATCTTGATCATCCTCATAGCCACCTGAAACAATCACACTCGTAGCAATTGGCTCCCGGTTCGAACTCTGACTTGCAGGTACATAATCAATCCCAGCTTGAGCCTGCCCATGTAATCCAACAACCAAAAGCTCCATCCTAAAGAAGAACACATCCCCGATAAGCACTCCAGGAATCGCCCCAACAATCCGCTTATCACGATTCATCCACAACCCATGTTCTCTCAATATTTGACAAGCCTTCAAATCACCTCTTGGCTTTCTATATGGACCCAAATGCTGGCTGCCATCATCTTCCACCATCGCAAGAATTCGCAACGAATCATACAGCATTCGGGTTTTCCTAACAGCATCTCGAAAATAAAGCTGATCTTCAACCTTAAGATCTGTCACTCTAACCAATTCCGCTGATCTCTGTTGATATTTCCTTCTAGCAACCACCACTTCTGCAACCTGTGTATCATTATTACTCACCGGAACAATGGCTCGAGCATCAGGGTCTTCCATAACCTCATCAGCAGAATCCTGATTCTGGTTTCCAACCACCTCAACATCTCCATACCGCTGCATTTTCTTAGTAAAAGCTTCTTTAAACATCTCAGAAATTCGATTATATTCCGAATAAACATAAACATTGTTTCCATCGCACCCAGGTGGAATCTCCGGTATAATCGAGCTTGGTGATTGTGAATCAGCCTCAGGAGTAGCTAATTGTGGGTTCCTGGTAAAAGCTGAACCAGAACTTGAGTTGAAATTGGGACTAGGGTTGGAAAAAAAAGCTGGGGTTTGAAGATCAGCTTGTGTATACTCATCAAGGGGTTCAAGTTTTGGTTCAATCTTTGGGATAATTCTTGGATTTGGGGTTGTAGAAGATGTGAAATTAGTCGATTCAGGTTGAAGATTAAGGTCTTGAAATGGGACAAGAGAACCCATTTTTTCTCTATAACTGAACAACAAGAATTTCACAGATCAAAAATGGGGTTTTGGGTTTTTAGGAAATGAAACAAAGAACAAAGCTTGAGGTTTTGCAGAAATGGTGAACACAAGTTTTGTTCATAGAAATGCAAGAAGAAAAAAAAGGGACTGAGAGTGAAGAGGTGGAGAAGAAGAAGAAGAATTATGATAATGAATTTTAATTATTTTTTTTGGTCATAAAAGTCTAGGGCGTATCGAAAACAACATCTCTACTTCCACGAGATACACGTAAAGTTTAATATTTCATATGTTTTTTAAATTTTATTTATGAAATTATACTAAATATGTTATTATTATTATTATTATTATTATGAAAATCGGAGATTCTTTCATAAATAATAAGGTTAAAATTGGTACATTTTATCTTCTCGAGACTATTATAATATGTTATTGTTATTGTTATTATCAATAAAGTCATAAATGAATAAATAAATATATATTTGTGGACAAAAATGTCCTCAACTTTTTTATTATTTTTTGTTGGGGTAGGTGATAGGGAAATGTTGGTGAAAAAATCTTTTGATATTTGTGCTAAATAATATAAATAATTAATTTATAAAACTTTGAATTAATAAATAATTTAGAGTATTTTTTATATGGTCTCTAAATATGTAAATTTTATTTGAGAGATTTTATGTATGAATTTATGTCAGATATTAATTAATTTGATTCTCGTACATTGAATCAAATCACATAAACTGAAACAGATGTAATATTATAAACATTAAAAATTAGTATTCATTCAGTATCAATTTATATGATATATTTTCCTTTTTAATTTGCTTCACAAAAAAACAAAAAGTGATATTATTTTTTATATTCCTAATAACTAAATTAATTTATATATTTCTTTTTTATAAGATCATTTATAACCATATAAATCAGTTTATTAAATTTTGTGTTCAGTCAAAATGCATCACATTGAAATGAGGAAAGTAATAATAATAGTCATTTGCATAGTTTGACGTTGCTATGATACACAAAACTTAATGGAAAATGATGGTAAATGTTTAAGCTCTCAAAATGGATTTAGGATTTTTAAATTTAATGCTTATTTAATGGAAGTAAAGTGTGTGGAAGTACATGAAAGATTACTACTTTTCACCACTTGTATTTATTTTTTTTATAATTTATAATACTATATAATAAGAATATAAGGATTATTCTTTAGTAGATCTTGATGTACTTTGGGTTGCATTTAATATTTGTACTTTTGTCAGAATTACAAATCTTCATTTTTATTAAAAAAAAAAACAAATACAAGGGTTAATGTTTTAGAAGCTTTTGTGGTTTAAATAGAGAGTTTTTCCATCATATATATATATACTAGATAAGGGTGCCCGTGCAAGGCACGGGCATATTGTGGGGATAAAAATAGTTGTAAAGAAAGACGTGCAAATATGCAACATGATTAAATAAATTTCAATGTTAACACATTTCATAGTATGTTAAATATATTTTGCAGAATGTTATACATTGAACTTTCTATGAAGGCCAAAACACATAGGCTACATGTAGTTTAATATTTGCTGCATTGGCCTAGTAGTTGAATTTTGAATTCTGCAAACTCTCAAGTGTTAACATATAT